>JAODKF010000068.1:5802966-5815907 GCA_026779585.1 Mormyrus proboscirostris | reverse complement strand
ATGTCACATTCAGGACTCAGAAAACCTGGCATCACATCCAGGATGTCCCCTGCCCTCTCTGCAACCCAACATAGGAGCAGCAGTTAGGAGAAAATGGCCATGGATGCATGTTGCAGAAAATGTCACACTGTCAGATGATGGAATGTCCTGACACTATTCTATACAGTGCCTTTAGGTCTAGCTGGCCAACAAATAATGCAGGGAAAATAAACAATAAAAGAATGACCAAATAAACAATTAGATGGAACAAAAAGCAGCTCTGTTCAAGTTCCAGCAACGCCTCGGTGAGAATCTGCATGATGAATGTCTGCATTACCTGGAAGTGTGGGAAAGCATCCATCGACTACTCAGTGTATTCCGCGTCATTGTATTGCCGCATCCATCTACTTGATGCATTCTGTCTGTTTGTTGTGACTATTTGTCTATGACTCTCTTGCTTTGTTCTGTGTTATTGAATATTGTTTACATCTTTGGGTTTTGAAAAGCTGCATAAAGCTAGTGTATTATTATTATTATTATTATTATTATTATTATTAAAGAGCTCAGGAAAGACAGAATTACAGGGAGTGCTGTATCTGCCATTGAGCGTGTTATTGCACTGGTTACCTTCCCATCTGCAGTTATTGTCCAGACAGGCACTGCTTCAAACTCCGCAGCTACCAACAGTAGGGCCTATTTCTCGTGGCAGACATCACTGCAACTCTAAAGCCATCCAGTGGACATGGCAGAAATGGTGAAATGTGCCTGTCCGTAGCCGTATGGCATTGAGCTGGACTGGAGCATTCAACATAGTTGGGGGGAGGTGTTTAAATACCCCCCCCAGTCATTGCAGGGTATTAGAACTGTCACAAAGGGGTTTAAATGTGCGGCCATCAGACCCGCTGGCATGCAAACAATGCGGTAGTCCCTTAAAAGGCTCTTAATGATGCCCTGTGTCGGGGGCCCATTCAGATCTGGGCAAATGAATTGTTACAAGTCGTGAAAGGGCAGATTACCGCTGAACAATGGCCGTCAAACGTGGCAAGGAGCATGCCGGGCGACAGGCAGACCCTCGGTGGATCACGAGCAGCTGGCGGATCTGGATGGTCCCTTTCTAAAGGGGAGGAGGGACAGGGGACAGCCCCTATTGTTCTTCGGGCCCAATCCCAGAGTCACTAAAGTCTCATCTGCAGACATGGCTCACATAACCGCTTTGATGCAGTCCCCCAGCACGGGGAATTACAGAGATTTAATAGAGTGTGCTGGACAATCGGTGGCTCGTATTGATCTGTGGGAGCAAGGGCAGATGGGGAGGAATAGCGTGAGGTCAAGGCAGGAGAATAGAATGTTAATCAGGGTCGGCCCTACAGTATCCACCCCGTGGGGACGTGACACAGCCTACCTCAAACCCAAAGTTATTTAAGACTCAGTTCCCCCATTCATGCAGGTTCTGGTGTCCAGATGGTTACAATCCGTAAGGACTTTTCAGGACCATGACTATTATGTTGGCATCTATTCTTCTTGTCAAATTTGCCATACATACATGAGCCTGTCGATCGGACGTCGGCATTGTGTGCACGGTGGGTGGGGGCGGTGGCCCACATGTCAACAGCTCTTGGGCTTTGTGGAGACAAAAAGTGATAGGAGCCCATGAATTGGAATAAGGAGACGGAGGAGGTGCTGCTCCCCTGGGGGAGGCGATTTTCTCTGGTGACCAGGAGTGAGTAGCTCAGGTCCAGAGAGTAAAAGTTCAGATCAAGATGATTTCAACCAATCAGTTGAGTACTCTGTGACTGTGACTCTTTATGCTCATGGTCACCTACCTTACAAAGGGATTTTCAAACATGGGAGTTTCTATGATTATCTGCCTGTCACCCGGGCCGTCCTGGCTGCTCCGGACGTCTTAAGTCCCCTGCAGCAGTGCCACTGTTACCCTGTTTCTGGGGACCAGGTCAAAAGCAGAGGACCACTTGTAGACCACCCATGCATCACCGAGAGCTGCTGCAGCTACAGCAGTCTGCCATACATGAGCCACCAAACGGCAAATGCTAGGACTTGAGAGCACACCCACACCCTAGTGCCATGTGGCTGATCAGCTGGAAAACTCATATTATGTCATAACGGCCTGCCGTTTGTTACCCAGGCAACCTCTGAGTGACCTCAGCTATTCCACACAACAGCATCGCTACAATGATGAGGTTGGCATCCAAATACGGGGTTATCATCTCTTAACGTGCCCCCACTCAAACGTCAAGGAGTCCGGCTAATTGGACGTTACGACAGCCTTAAAGGAGTCTTGTGAAACCCGCACGGCGATTCACACCCAAGTTGGAGCGGAGCAGAGCGATTATGGCATCCTGAAGGGTGGTGCCACTATTGGCCGGCTCAGCTCTGGAGGCGGGGCTCCATGTGATGACATCGTAGATCAGCCGGTTTTGGGGTGTGGAGCAGCTTGAGAGCTGACGCAAGACGAAGGCCACCCGCCCACCTGAGGGATATGGTAACCTTGGCGATGAAAGTGCCAATCACCGTTATGGGAACACTGTGGGCAGAAGAGAAGCCCATCCTGTTCACTGCTGTCTGTGGTGTAGATGCCTAGATATACAAGGCTAAAATCCAGGTCATTTCAGGTCCTGCTTGCCATAGAACAGAACAGAAAAGTGATACTTCATTCATTCCCATGGAGAAATAGTTTTAATCTGTCTTGCTCTCCATGAGACACACAGACACATACATAACACAGGGTCAGCATAAAACAATTGGGGCAACTGGGGGTTAAGGGCCTTGCTTCTGGGCCCAACAGCGGCACGAGCCAACCTTTCCCACGTGTAGGATCCAGTAATCGGCAAATAAACCAAGCCAGGACTTTGAGGAACAAAGGACAAAGCCAGCGGCCGGTCTGGCAAGGCTTGCATGGGAACTGCTTCTGTGGAAAACAAAAATCCTTGGCCATCGCGAATCGCCAGCTCGAGGCAGAATGTGCACGTCTATCACCGGATAAGCAGCAGCCTTAATTGTGGCCTGGACGATACACCTGCAGTGAATGTCTTTGAGTCCATTCCCATTACGCCCACACACACACACACACACACACACACACACACACACACACACACACACCAAATCTTTCAATACCCAAGAGACCTCCTCTTACAGTGGAGAAAACACTGTATGAGGAAACTTAAACCTCACTAAGTGCTCAATTAGCGGGGGGGAGCAAAAGCAGCCAATTTCCTGGACTGAATGTGCTATAAATGGCTATTGAAATGTCCAGGAATCCACTTGACCGTCTTGGAGTTATTTATGCCCAGACTGCAATCAAAGAGCCAGACGATACAGAGCGTGCAGTTATTTCTGTGCCACATTGACCCGGAAACCACTTCCCTTCTTGCATTGTCTCCACTTCTTCATGTGTAAAACTGTTTTGATCCCCAGATGCAGACCTGGGGCATGGTGAGGACTGCCCCCCCAACATGAATTTAGTCCACTGGAGTAATGAGATAATCCCAGTCAAAGCCCTGTGAATGCCTACCTCAGGAACCATCAGCAACATCACAGGGATTTAATCACACATTCAGGGTTCGGAATTAACATCTTCATGTTAGTGGCTGGACCAATTCTGCGGAATATATTTGCTGTATGGCATAATAGAAACACATCTAAAATATGAATGATCTAACTACTACATCACTTTAACTGCTGACAGGAGTAGGACCTTGACCAAGTAGGCACCAGGACCCAGAGGAAGGGTGGCGAGAGAGTTACGAGAGCTCTTGTGATCCATTTCCGCTTCCTGTAGAGGTGTTTCCAGGGCATACTTGGCACGGACCACCGCAGAGCGCCGGACACGCGTGTCACCGGAGGTCACCAGCTCGCCTTGACCTGGGCCGTAACACGATAGCGCTGATTCCTCCTTCAAACACACCGCCCCAAAACATCTGCCATCATCTCCACGTCCACACTGCCAAATACTGAAACATGTTAGGAACCAGCTGTTTATCCCCTGCTCCCCCAGCTGGTCTCAGCTCATTTTCGTGCTGCAGGGCAAGGTGTCTCACATTCAGCTCCCGGATCCAGTTGCACCAGAACCAGACAAAGGTCATTGGGCCGACCGGTCCACGGTGTGCTCTTCCCTGGATCCGCACATTCCTAACTTGAGCCGGGGCTTCCATTAAATGGCCAGATCACTGGTATGACCCCCCCAAAAAATTTCTAAATGGCGATCCATGGTGGCTTGAGATTACGTCATGGAAGAGCCTGGAGGACACAGGTCACGCCAATCACTAGGCATTCCAGGAGGCTTGATAGTGCATCATTAAATACCCACAATAAACATGTTCAAACAGAGATGCAAAATACCCCCATGGACTGCACCTCCTCCCTGACATTTATAGACAGAGAATTATAATTTTATTCCAATGCCCAGTTGCAACATGCAGTGAGCGGGTCACGGTTCATGGGAGGAATCAGCGTGGCATCTAAAACCAGTCTCTGCATCACACATAACATCAACGCCCCCTAAGTTGCATGCAAGGGCCCCTGTTTTTCTCTGCTGTGATTTGCTAAAACATCAAGCTAATATGAAGAGCAACTTTCCAAATGTCACTCAACTGATTTTTTTTGTCATTTTTGAGATGACATTTTTTGAGCTGTTTTGAGATGAGTCAGGCTTCTTCATGACATCACCGCATTGGGAACCGAAACTCACTCAGTCCTCAAGTAATCAAACGAAGCACATTCATTAAAATTCTAAAATTCATAGCAATCTTCTCAAAACGTGTCCTTTGGACTGAGTGAGTTTTGGAAGTTTTCTCTTCATCTGAAGTTACTATTTCAGCACTAATTAATTGATGCATTTATTAAATTGCAGGGTAAATGGTTGAAAGAATTGATGAAAACACCTGCAGCTGCCAAGACAGCACTAACCGGACCAAACCTGAAGCAGTTTCTGTGATACCCACCAGTTTTATTTGACAGTTTTGTAGCTCTCTTATATGCCACTACTATCCCTCCATGCTTATTTTACGCGCTAATGGAAATACAGTTAAGCTGAATCCATTGGGGCTCCTGTTTAGTACCGTTTTCCACGAGCATCTTAATGAATAACCCAACAGAAGAATGACGACGGGCAGCATCAGACAGCAGTGACTCGGTTTCTCAAAGTGCCGCAGCCCTTGTGACACAACAGGACTCTACAGTGACAGCTGATAAAGAGGAACACTCTGGAAGAACACACAGTCGACGGTAGGATGGGGGCAGTAAATACACCACCCATAGCCCAGAAAATGGATCGATTCTCCGAGTTGCAGAAAATCCCTGACATCCACAGCCCCGTAGCATTGTCATGGCGGTCAGACAGGAAGTTTTTACTGTGTATCCCTGAAAGCAAGGGGCCAGTGTGCAGGGCAGATATATCTTTGTGCTTGTGTGCCGTTCAACAAAGAGTGAACAAAACCCGCCCCCCACTGAACTGTCAGTCCAATTAGCCACCGGAGAGATCAAACACCCTTGGCTTTTAGTTCTTTTTCCTTTACTTTCCTGCTTCCTTTGGCCTACCATTACGCGTAACCCCCAAGACTGGTGCCTGGGGCCATTTTACATGCCGCGCTGCATTTAGATACATGTCACGTGCATGGGCAGCCAGACTCAAACCAGCAACGTCAACGCTAATCCTTTCTGCGCATTTATAGCCTGAGCCTGATCCAAGGCAGGAAATCCCTTCCGATGTGACCAGATAATATCCCTGCCTCTGGGCAGAACTCGCATTCACTCTCTGTCCTGATGTCAGGTCACGGGGCTCCCATGCGTGGAGACTCGGGGATGGGGCGTCGGTCTGTCTCTTCACGCATTCCCGTGCAGACGGCGTCACATTTTGGACTCAGAAAACGTCCCCTGCTATTTGAGTCTTCCCTTCGTCACGCTTCCAAAGGCCCCCGTTCCAGGTTGAGGCTGGGAGAAAAAAATGGAGCTGACAGCAGCAGGCCAAAAAGGCATGTAAACAGAGGAATGCTGTTTACAACACGTGGCGTTCTGATGCACATGTAAATGACCGGGAGTGGAGCAGGCGAGCAACACCAACATGGCAGCCCGGTGAGGCATGCACTGGGAGCGGAGCTGGCGACACCAACATGTCCACGCGGTGAGGCTGGTACCGGGAGCGGAGCAGGTGACACCAACATGGCCGCCCGGTGAGGCTGGCACCGGGAGCGGAGCAGGTGACACCAACATGGCCGCCTGGTGAGGCTGGCACTGGGAGCGGAGCTGGCGACACCAACATGGCCACCCGGTGAGGCTGGCACTGGGGGCCACAGCTGTGAGCATTGCAGAGTATGCAGGATCACAATTCATTATCACTCGTAAATTACGGTGTCACTTAATTTTTGTTTTTTCCCCATCCCCATCTGGATTTCTGGCTCCAGCTGTGGTTACGGGATGGGATATTTGTCGTACTTCCACTCTGCAGTATCTTCGCAGTGCAGAAAAGAGTCGGCTAAAAAAGAGAAAAAAGAGAACACCGATGAGGGCAGATTAATGCATATAGTCTAGGCCTGTGGCAAACAAAAGTGCCCTGTCCCAATCAGTGACACCCGAGGGTCCATGGCGATGCCAGCCTAGAGCCCCCAAACCCGTTGATCCGCTCCCGAACACAGGAATGGAGACTGCTTCTCGTGTAAACACGGGCACGTGTCCGTGCCACAATTCTCCATGAAAGCTGCGACATTTGTGCAAATTTCCGAACCAAGTATGGAGAAGATCGGATTCTGATTATTCCGCTACATGCGTGTCATTTCCTGTTGTGCTCGATGAAAGAAGCGGGGACAAAGGGACAGGGGATGAGGTCACCTCAGAGATGCATGGTGGGCGGTGCGTGGCTCAACGCGTTCAGCCCCTGTGCCTCTGATCAGAAGGTCAGCAGTATAAATCCCATACTTGATGGAATAGTCACTTCTCTGTTAGGCCCTCAACTCTCTGAAATCCTTCAGGGGTGGTGGGAAAAAGGGCTGAGCCTATGCTTGACCCCCTAACTTTGCTCTCCACTGTATATGTGCGTCTCAAAGGTGCACAAAGTACTCATACAAATGGCAAATAAAGTGTCAATTCAGTGATGCAGATATATATATATATATATCTGTTCCTCCACAGCCTCCTCTCGCCACGTCATCTTATAATATGACACGCAGGACTCCATGCAACAAACGTCAGGCCCAATCCGCTTTCCGCTGGATTTGCATTGCCACCATAAGACGGATTCGCCCGACCGACGCAGGGGAACTGGCTCATCTGTAATCACTCCACGCGCTATAACCACGATCTAGGTCTCACCTGCAATAAAAAAAACGAAGATCTAGGTCAGTACTGGCGATAATCACATTAACTTTTTTTGCCCCCCTTGGGAAATTTATCCTACAGTTTTCATATCCTTGGGGAATGAGCTGAGGTGAGTCAGCAGTACACATAATAACAATGATATTCCGATTAACCCTCACATGTCCGGTTCTTTAATCCGCCGGCAGAACTCCTGGGAAACACAAATCCCCAAGCGGGATTTTTCCATGAGGCTCCAGTACCTCCCTTGACCTGCCTCCAATCACTGACTCTCGTTGAGCCATCACTAACATCACAAAGCACCAGGACCAGAACTCAGTGGAACAACAGAAGAATCTTATTATAGAATAAAGATCTGCCTTGTAGGTTAATCTGAGGGCTTGTGCCATATGGGTTTGACCTAAATGCCTTCATAATCACAAGGGGCACACGTTTCCTTCAGCAAGTGTCCCTACAATATTTATTTGTTTTAATTTAATCTTTAAAGACAGTGCATTGACCATGATCATAAAACTCATTCCTTTCTGGGCCAAAATGACATTAATCTGGTCTGAGTTTATACAGAGGATGTACTGTAAACAGAACATATATAAGCAAATATAAAGTCTCAAGGGAAATCTTAATTTAGCTGGAATTTCCATATCATGTGAAAAATAACCACACATTTGTACTCGGGTGGGAGCAGATTCAGTTTATCATCAAAAGATGTCAGAAGTGAAATGAGCTTGAGGGATTTGTGGCCTGCTAGGGCTGACTAGATGATGACCGTTCAAGGAGGACAAACCCATACACAAGCACAATGCCATGCACACAAGACACACATGCAGATGTGCAAATGCATGCATGCATACATGCAGAAACATACACATTAAGTCACCAACAGACCCTTTCTCATGATCTCTGCAAGAATATTCCGATTCCCAGACACAGGAGCGCGAAGTGTTAACAATAATCACTTCCAATGTATTCCAGAAAAATTCCACTGATACTGACTTTTTTTTAAGGCTGCAGTAAATTAGTAGGAGGGGGGAAAAATAAAAAACTTCTGTCAGTCTGACGAAAGAATTCTGGGTGGGGAAGAAAAGCCTGCAGTAGACTTGCAATGCTGAGTCAATGGCCGTGCCAAATATCCTGGTCTGTTTTTATTCCCTCGAGATATAATCCAAAAAGAAGATTATCTTTTTTTGCATTCATTGCTGCAAATAAATGGTTTCAGGAGAAACATTTTTCAGTGCATTTGCCTGCTAGATGGGCCATGAAAGTAAAGGTAATTTTGAAGGGGTCAACACTTGGCTGCAGAGTGCATGGACGGTAGGAAACAGTAACTCGTCTTGCTTTAGCTAAACAGCAGCATAAATAAACAGCAACACAGACGAGGGAAGAAACATTTAGACACAGAAGCTACGAACGCTCCCTGTATTATTTAATGTCATTTGTTAGCACCTACTGAATTTGTTTTCCTTACCCACAGCCGGTTTTATGAAGATGGAAAAAAGTACTACTGGGAGACAGAAGACACCAATCAACAAACAACACAGTGTTTAGGGGCCCACACGGGGAGGTCCTCCACATCCACCGCGACAAACACGCAACGGCAACGCACCAACATCTAACGACAAATCCAGAGTTAGCCAGATTGTTTTTCACATGTTATTATCATTAAAGAGTAGCTGTTTTTATACATTTCACTTTTCACGTTAAAAATAAGAATAAAAAAACTCTTTTCAAGATAAAATGAAACATTAAGTCATCAGGGACATGGTTGATTGTCCACTTACCCACAATATTCCACTCTGGAACCGAAAGCAGATAGGTACATGATAAATATATAGAGGAACACATCCCAAACTGACCTTTTTGAGCTATCTGTCCATTTATCCAGCTTCCACCCACTTATCTAGGACCTATTGGTTTTGGATAATATAAACTCACTAGTAAAATTTATTGCTTGAAGCTGTCTTTTACCTTCCTCAAGAGAAGCATAGGGTATCTGATTTTTAACTTATACTTCAATGCATTTTTTTTTACCATCTTCAGTATTTCTTCTATGGTTGTTTTGGAGCAGTAAACAGCAGTAAAACTGAAATTGGAAAATGGAAAATGGATTAAATGTTAGACTACAGACCAGTGGTCAGCAGAAGAAACTGTTGAAATTTTAGTTCAGGATGTACTGGAATAATTGGAGCGGTTTCCTCAGGACTCTAAATAATACTTTTTAAAGATCAAACTGGGGCTTCTGTGACGTTTTTTGAACATGATCATGAACAAAATGTCTTTGTTTTCAGTTGATCTTGTTCTTTCTAAAGACACAGCCATGTGTGCTGAAATAGCTCTGCTGGGACACTGTTAGGCTGAAGCTCTAAAGGGCCCGGGTTCGATTCTTGGTTTCAGCAACTTTGCAGGCTGTTTCCTAAGAGTTCCACACGTGCATTATATTTCGCTGCGAGTTGCACCGGTATTAGTGTGCATGCGACAAATAAAAGCTTGAAACAGGAAAATGGGAGATCTCAGTACAATTTTCCCTTTCCTCTGGGGGATATGAAGTTCAGCCCTGGATGAGGATTAAACCAGGCCCACAGGCTAACATGATATAACGTTTCAGCACAAACCAATTCACACGCTCTCAGACACGGCGCTCCTGACTGAAGAGCATGCTGATTGACAGAGAGCGAGGTCAAAGGTGACTTGTCTCCCCATTTGCTCGCTGAAGGGCATGCGCGTTTGTGAAAGTCTCTAAAGCCATCCAGGTCTCATTTCCGTTGCTCTGTCATCCTATCGGACAGCAATGAGGGCCAATAAGTGCTAGATGAAGGGTGGAATCCAACAGATTCCCTGTGAACTCAGATGGATGATAAGATCTTAATGCCAACCCACTTTAATAGGGACACCTTATTAAACCATGCATGCTATAAACACACATCCGTCATATACATATCATAATACATGTTTCCATAGCAACAATTTTCAAATCAACTACATGCAAAAAGAAACATGCAACCAGCAGTGTTGCATCAATACAGAACACTCATAAACCTCTGTAATCCTGAATTCATCTGTTTTGATAACTGATTAGCGGTCTAGATTACGTACTTCTTTGCAGGCAAGTTCAGCTGGGGTCACAACTTTCAGGCAAAAGCAGTAATTTTCTCAAACTGTTAAATAAACCATCGGAACTGATTTTTGTAGCTTCCAGCTGGCTGCACAGCGTATCATTTTCGCAGACTCAGCCATTGGCAAGTACTACTTTGACACCTTAACTTCTATTCTCACAGCTCAAGTGTCGCACTGGAGGTCCACACTTGGGTCTAAAGCCAGCAACATTTCGGTCACACGGTCAGTTCCTTAGATCTAGGGCCACCTATTGCGCTGACACAATTGCTTCAATGGGAGATGACACCTTGTCAGAAAAACCACCAGTAGAACCTTTGACAGGCCTCCAAGTCCTTGTGTACAAAGCGCCTCAGGGGCCATTAAGGTATATAATCACGGCAGCGTGACTATGTTACAGTGCATAGAGTGCCTATCACCTGAGGGTCAGGTTTGTGATTGACAGCACAGGTGAACAGGTGATATCAAACAGTTCTTTTTCACTATTCGTGTTACCCTGTCCTCTGTCCAAGCAGGACAAAGCCATTCATTCACACTGATGTCACATTCACCTATATGGTACGTACATTCTATTTACACATTTCTCCATAGCAACCGACAGGCCCATCAAGACCTAAGAAGAGTTAATGAACATAATAGCCGACCCTCGATTTTGCAGGAGACATAACACAATGCGTGCAATACAGTGGCACCCGGAAATGTAACTTAGCAGGAAAGGTAACACAAACCTAGCATCATTCGTGTTAATTAGAGCAGTGAGCGCCTGAGGCAGACAAAAGACCAGGGTTCCCAGCCTGTCATCACAGCACAAAGCTACACGCCTTAACCAGCGACCCCCTCGGAACCGGGGGACAAGACGCCGGCTTTGTCCACTGTTGAGTCGAGAGACGGCGACTGGGAAATGTTGGCACCTCCTGGCACTACGCGTCTAGACAGGAAAGTAACATTATGAGCATTTGTGTACATGTACTGGGGGGAGATTAGGGCATAAGCAACATGGAGATGGGCCATTCAATGTACAGACGGGTTTTTTTATAACACGACCTCATGCTCAGAGCTGACGATTCCCATTTACACCCAGGTCCATGAAACGGGCAACCAGGCGGAATACCAAAAATACGGCAACAACTACACAACAACAAAAAAACTGCCTAATAATGCATCAAGACTCTTTGCATGCCATGGTTTTGGTAATGAAAACAGAAAAATCTTGTGAAGCCTCCCTCTAAAGCAGATTACTGGAGGGCATATGGAGCTATGGAATCACTTCTTTTATCAGAGCATGTCACACCCCAGGCATAAAACCCCCTTACATCCAGAGACGTTGGAAAAGTAGGTCAACGTTCGGTAGATAAAAAAATCAGCCGTTGTTGATGTCCTGTGGGATTCGTTTGGGTTTTGAAAACACAACAAACGCTGGTGTCAAACATGATGCCATCTGGGAGGCATTGGGGGAAAAAAAATCTCCACCCAGTTGCTACCGATTCACATGTCTGATCTGGATAGATTCTTTCAGGCTGGCGAGAGACCCTCCGGTGATCCACTTTGATTTGGCCGCACCAGTCAATCAGCAACAGACTGAGACGCAAAAGGCTAGCCGCTTCCCCTGACGGCAGCAGACCAGCATGCTACTCATCTTTAAATATGAAATATTGTAACATGGCTATTTACAACGGCAGTAATCCTATCGCCCAAAGCTACAATGCCAGCCATTGTTCTCACACCTGGAAGGAACATTTGGAGAGTATCACTACAAAATGGCCACTTCGTTCAAATCATTTTGACAGTTTTTTATAACTTCCTGCCCTATCAGTCACTGGGCACGTGTAGTTCCTGTGTGTTTGTACGTTTAATGCTTCTGTGATCTGCCTCCATTTCGAGGCGTTCTGTTCCGTCCTCTAATCAAGATCGGGACCCCTAGCAGAGAGTTCTCCTCACGGCTGTTGAAGGCATTACGATCAGAAGAAGTAAAATAATCACCTTAGACATCAGGAAACATAGAGATTTCACAATAGAAACACAATCTAAGCTCATAAAATTAACACTGCATTTCTGAAGGTACACTATAAAAAAACGGAAAAAAAGATAAACACAGGATCCACTCCCATCCCAATGTTATAGTCAAACGGGGTCACACTCTTAAATGGCCTGAATATGACCCAGAATAAACATACAGGTATTTGGGCTCATGCCCAAGGGCACCACATCATGCAGAGCAACCCCCCCCCAATACCATTCATGAATGTCTTTAAACGAGTCATTGCAATTTAATATCTAATATATGTCATATGATTGTATATTATTCTTTTGATTTAACAGTCCCTGTGTTAGATACATTTCCGCATTCTGTGAGCCACCAATCAGCTTGGCTTTGCAATATTTGGGCTGTTGCCAAGGGGGACTTAATAATCTTAATCCGGACCTATCCCCAACTACCTCTCACTCAAGGAACTTTACTTATCATGCCATTCAAGCACCTCATCTATCTGTCTATCTATCTATCTATCTATCTATCTATCTATCTATCT
>JAODKF010000068.1:5759178-5773944 GCA_026779585.1 Mormyrus proboscirostris | reverse complement strand
CCCCCCCCACCAGCCTGACACGTTTCCTTGGAAACGGCACTCCGCTTTCATCACACGCCGCTAATGCTCCGCTAAGCCGGCTGTGTAAACTCACAGTATGAAAGAATTACCACGATCGGGCCGGCAATGAAGTCCGGTCGCGTGCGACTTCATGGGGAACCGGGCCAGAGCTGCTCTGCCAGCGGCGCCAAGTCCGTTTCATTTTCGGAGCATCTCTTTTTGTCCAGGCCTGTGCAGGAAGGAATGTGGTGTGAAGAATCATAACATCTATTCCCGTTAACATTTCGCACGGCCATCGGATGCCTGGGACCCGGTTGTCCGTCTGCCGCTTAAGGAACCAAATCTAGGTGGCGCTGTTGCACGTCATCCATTAATCATTCCCCAGGCTAGAAATAATCCCTCCATTAAGTCACGCCAAAGCCCCATGGTTAGCATTTAACCACCCGAGGCGTCTCCTTATCCAAAACGCTAATTTACCCAGAATGCCACCTCTGACCCACTTGGGATAGACAGCGTGGTGAGATCACGGCCTTTTCAGGTGGCCGACCCAAGAGTCAGTTCACAGAAGCAATTGGACTCGTGTCCAGCGCAGGTGACGTCAAAGACGACACACCTCAGGTGAAGCCTGACCCACTTTTCCAGAACTTTGCTACCTATCCCAGACCTTGTGGCTACCCACTCACCCCACTCCCACCCTGACAACCTAGGTGCGTGTTACAGAGGGAGCGATGAGCCATTTTGCCGCGTGCAGGAATATATACAGTGAGGTTGTGAAATGGGATACAGAGTGGCTTCCAAGAACTGCGAAAAACCCTCTTACCATCCCCCAGGGGTTAAGGGGAGCAGCTCGGCACCGTCAGACTCACTACGTCAGGCGATGGGCTTTTCGGGTTTTTATATGTGAGCACTGAGAGGCACAGACTCTGGGCTGCCATTCCCACTTCCTGTGTGGCACGCATGACGAGCCTCGCCGTGAAACGTAACACCGCAAGGGCGCATATCACGCAGGGCCCTCGCAGGAGACGCAGCGGGCCGCCGCAGCTGTGCAGAGGTCCCCTGCGCTGCCTCCACCAAAAATACACAAGTAGAGCGACAGCCTGCTCAGTAAACATTTTTAACTACTCCGGGTCACTTCTTTGTGTAATAACCAAGCAGACATAGTGTCACGTTACATTTATATAACGACACTGTTATCCAAAGGGCTGTGTGACTCAGGGTCACGCCGTCCATAGCAATTAGGGGTTAGGGACCCAGCAGTAACGCTACTTTCTCAGCCCTAGGATTCGAACCGCCGACCCCCTGATCACAAGCACAATATCCAGAGCCACTGAATCACACACCATCCAGCCGTCGAATATTCACAACCACTAATCCAGGACCGAGTCACAACAAGCCTGTCCCTGATCCCAGGAAGCACGGGGCAGGAGAAGGACAACAGGGGCAGGATACAAGTCTATCACAGGGCACCGCAAGCCGCCCTCAGACATGGGCAATCTAAAGACATCGCTTCACTGCATGCTCGCATAATGCCAAAGGAAACCAGGTACTTGGATGAAATGAACACTAACACAGGGAACACAAGTAAACTGCACACGCACATGCGCACCACAGCAGCCACTGATCCCACAGCACCAGAGGTGTGAGGCCGCAGTGCTAAACCACTAACCCCTTAGAGATACCAAAGGAGGCGAAATTTCACCTCAGCAAACTTAACCATGATATTTGCTCATTTCTAGACGGTGTCTTAGATCATGATAATCTCCAGCTGTCCTCTGGATTGTCAGCCAAGATGTGGGTTCAGCAAAATAATGCACGAGAAAGGGGTGGGGGCTTGTTCTTAACGTTTTATTCTGTCATATTTAGGAAAACAACCATTAATCAGCGGTTGTGTGAGCACGCCTTGCTTCCAGGCAGTTAAGATAAAGACTCTGAATGCCATTCAGCTCTAACAGAGGCGGTAGGTTCCCTCTGTGACCCCCTCATTAATTAACGAGGACCACCGGACGCTGTGGGGGGGGGGGGGGGCAGCAGGAAGAACCCACCTGTCTTCTATGGGCTGGTCCTCATATGGGACAATGACAGGCATGTTGACAGCTACAAACACTCAAGCATCTCCAAAGGCTTTCATTTAGGGTTTGTCTACACCGCTGTTATCTCTACATCACTGTAGGTAAACATGGTTCTGTCCATATTGGGCAGCCGCAGGGATTCGAAAACAGGCCAGAAAAAATGAAGGAGGGGGAACCGTGGGCCGGTCAAGGACCAGACCTTGTGGTCGGGAATCCCTGGTTTAATCCATCCATCTATTGAGTTTACATAATCACTTGTGCAGTGTTGGGCTGCACTGGGCCTGGAACTCATGCCAGGAAACACAGGGCACTAAGCAGGGAACACAGCGGATGGCAGGGTGCATACCCACGCAAACACAGGCAAACACGGGAATACACAAGAATACTACGGGCAATTTAGAGGCACCAGTCCAACTGCTTGTTTTTGGATTGAAACCACAGTCCGCACTGGAAAGGACCACAAGAAGAGGGAGAACATGCAGATTCCACCCGCCGAGATGGGGTGGAAACCAAACCCACAAACCCTGGAGGTGTGAGACCACCGTGCCAAGCCCCCCTCCCTCCGTAACGATTTTACAGATAAATTATATGTTGCCGCCTGGTATTTGTCAGGAAGTTGTGGTTTAACTGGTCAGGTTTGAGTTTGTGCCCTTACTTTATACAGAAACACCAGACCGTTAACCTTTTCAGTACAGTGCTTTGAGGAATCGGCAAAAGTACTTTTGGGGGGGGGGGGGCAATTACCATCCAGCCAATCAGCATCCACAGACAAAGGGGAATAAGAGTTTGACACAGAGGAACAAGAGGTGGTCGATCCTTTTTGAAAGTACGAAAACAAACATTCCCTTCCCTTTTAGCAATACATCCAACCTCAGCCCGGTCTACAGTTACAAGATACCATAATCTGTCTGTATACCAGACAAATATTCACAGATATTTAAAAGCAACTCTCTCAACAGTCACTAAAAATTTAGCAAAAGATGGGGCCATAATTTATGCAGAAGTGCCAACTATCACTATCCAATAACCTGTTTTGAATCAGTGAATGACAGGGGAGGGGGCACTTCATGGGCCAATCAGCTTTTTAGGTCACCTTGTGGCCTCGTCCATATATATAACCCTGCAAAGAGAAGAACCTTCACAGCATCTGAGATCACAGCTGCTTCACAGTGGATACCCTCAGGACAAAGCAGGACAAGCAGGGTTTCCTCCCCATTTCCAGATTAACAGGGGCTGTCAGTCAGGCCTGTAATCAGTGTTTTACTTTTTCAGCTTCAACCAAAAAAAGACTGTCTCCCCTTTGTATAAAGAGTCCTCAAAATACCGGCTATTTCCTGGACCCAACACAGTCAGTATCCTACTGGTTGCCACAGCAATGCTCCACTCACCTGAAAGACGATTGCAGCATAGCTCTTTCCTCATCCAGAATATGGAAAATTGCTTAGTCATCATAACTAGAAAGCAACTGCACAAATGCACAAACAAAGCAATAACAGCAATGACAGTGATACCCACAGACCCTCCCAAGCTTTACACCAAAATCACCAGCAGCATCCTACTAAGATTCAGTGCACTAAACCTTAGTTCTTTTCCCAAAAAAAGGCTGTTCGGATAATTTGAACAAACATATGTTAACGATGTCATTAAATGGCGTCTCTCGAGCTGATATGTGGGCCCACATCGTTTTGGCAAACGCAGGGCCTCACGCTTGCCTGCTAGCGAGTAAAGAACTGGCAGAAACACTGGGTACCACCGTGTGCCAGGGAGACGTTTGTTTTCTGACTTGCTGATGCCTTACGATTTTCACCTTTGAGCTACTGCACTGCAGCCTGGCAGTGGATCGAACCATTAGTGGGTAGGGGGGCTTGTACGACCCTGTATCATTTTTATTTTTTTTTAAAACAAGTTCTTAAGGAGAATAAATAAGCTTTGGCCTCAGAGCCTTGGTTTCTGGCAGGAAGAGCAGATGTGGGGCTTGGAGCATTTAATTAACATCCATAAAACGAAGGGGGAAAAAAAAGGTGTGACCTCCTGACCTCCATCGCCTCCGTCGTCCACACCCTTGAGCGTAGCTTCCAGCAGGAGCCCAGAGCAAGGCCTCTGTGGCCACAGCTGGAGAGAGACAACTGGCCAAATTTGACAAAGTTCCCAGACAAACCGCTGGTCTGAGGGGTGATTCGAGGGAAGGAGCTTCTCCTCTTGGCCATGCGGAAAAGCCAGGAAGACAGCTGAAACATTGTAGGACAATGCCTGGCTGAAGCCAACCCTCTACGTTATCTGCCACACCTCAAATCAGCCTCAGCACATCTACAAACCAAGCCTGAAGACACCTACGCCCGTCTTCCCTAAAACGTTTTATTAACACCTAATAAGCAGCTTAGTAAGATATCTTTGCGCATTTATGATGTCGGCAAGCGCAACACAGAGTCCGGGAACTGAAACCTTAAGCAGGATTCAGGTCTAAATTGTTTCCAGAGCACGAGACATTCCTTTGCGAATTCCCTCGAAGCTGCTGATTCGCTCCCCGTGTTAAGAGTGGATGAGATCATTTTACATTGTGGTGGTTAAACATTGAAATGGACACAGATAGCACAGATGGCCGCCCTGAGTGACCGTAGACTATCGGCTCATAAATAACGGAAAGAGAATCAGCATGGAAGGGGGGGGGGGGTTTGGTGTCCGCTGTAAGCATGCTTGACAGGACAGTGAGACTTCGCCTTGGATCAGCTCTGACGCCATGTTCAAATGCATACACAATCCCAGCAAAGCAGGATAAACGCTATATCTTAGCCATCGCTAACCCTTTTAGATTTCAGGAACAATGGAGCTGTTGTCTCCTGCATCCACCCCCCAATATGCTTTCCATCTTCTGCATGCCCCAAAAATTCAGAGCCTCTTGCAAATATGCCATACCTTGCTTTATTACAGTGGGTTTATATGCCTTGGCTCAAATGAGAGCCCATTTGTCTGATTTTTGTTTGAAGGTTGTTAACTCTTTAACTCTCAAATGATATGATGGGCGTTCCATTTTTTGTGGCCACATTAAAATAATAGCATGTAGATGTGTCAAGAAACATCTTGCCACTGGATTTTGTCTACCTGCCCTTGTAATTCATAGACACAGAACTGGAACTCAAAAACATCACTTCAAAGGTCACAAACAAGGAAAATGAACTGCTTAGTTTATCTGATCACCAGTCTAAAACACATTTTGAAAAAGAAGAGTCACCATCCATCTGTGTGCCATTACCAAACCGGGTCACCACAAGACTTAATATAGTGTTTAATATAGTGTTGGGGACTCCCTGAACGGGATGCAAGCTCATTACTGAGCATGTTATCTCCCACTATCAGAGACTCCAGTTCACCTAAACCAGGAGTCTTTTGAGTCTGAGAAAAAAAAAAACTCCCAAAGGAATCCACACCACGCATGCAAGGCCAGAGCGGGAATCGAACCCACAACCTGGGACTTGTAAGGCTACAGTATTACAGTAATAAGCAGGGGAGTGGATTAATACACAGGCTGTAGCCTACGGTTGCAGCAAACATCGGGGTCCCGCCCCATCTTGGGAAAAATGCAACGATTAATTAACACCTGGGTGTCCATACTGATGTCAACCAAGGACTCCCAGATAAGTTAATCCGCTCCTGGCTATAAGGATATAAAATTTCTCAGTTTATCCAAAGCAGTAGTTTAAATATGCAGCCCAGATCCCAGATAACACAAAGAGCAACTTTTAAAAATCACACAGTCAAAATACACACACTAATATGCTCAAACGCACTGTAATATACAAATACGAGAGGTCCAGAGTGGCCTGTGTTCACTCGCTCGCTCGGTCCCTAGCCTTGGTACAGCTTTCAGCCAGAGACGGCTCAGGTTCCAGGGGCGAGACATGAAAGCGGCCGTGCCTGACGGACAAGGCCCAGGGATGCGGCCCAGGGATGCGGCCCAGGGATGCAGCCCAGAGCTTGACGTGAGGACAGTTTAGCTCTGATGGGAAACTCAGATCAAAGGCCGGAGCTGCATAATTGCGCATTCCGCCACAAACGGCGGGGCCATTTCATGGGCAGCCAGGTCTCGAAGGTCCAGGGACGCAGGGCTGCGCTCGGGGCCACCAGTCTGCTTCCCTCACGTTGAGTCCCTCCCTCTGGCCTGAACTTCGAACGCAGGTTGAGGGGGGGGGTGGCAAAACCACGTTTTAAATGGGGTTCCAGAAACAACCAATCCACACCTGAATGTAGAAACCTGTGAAACTGGGGTTAATCCTCAGGTTAAGGAAGCATTTTGAGGTTATAATTTACCACAAATTCCTTCTGTAATTACCCATAATCCATTGTGACAAACTGACATTAATTCAATAGCTAGCACTGTTAACAGAGGATCACAACCCCTACCAGCATTCTGCAGAATCTGCAGTTTCTGAAGGAGATCCAGACTGGCCCTATCAACCGCATAACCTGGGGAGGATGGATTTCCGCAGACGTTAACCTGGAGAGACAATAGCTCGCATGCTATAGAAACAGCTATGCCATTTCCTCCCCTTTCAAGGTCAGTCATCCAAATGTAAAATTTCTTAGCCAATAAATCTTCATTGGTAGCCTAATACGATAGGTATGGGACTTTTAAAAATAGCAGGCGCTTTCTGGCACCTCTATCAGGGAACCTTCAAGAGCTGTAAATAATCTATTGAAGTCTTAGTTTTTTCAGCGTTTTCAGTAGACAGAGCCCTTTAAATGAAGAATTAGGATATAAAAGCATATTGCTTTCTCTGAGGTTTGCCAAGACCTGTCCAAGGCTGTTAACGCACATTCAGACCCCCATTGTCTACCCAACATCCCCTTTCGGACTGCCAGCGGTCAGTTCCCTGCAAAGAATACGCTTTGTCTGTGTTACTGTTCAGTCTGCTCAGCTCAGCTCAGCTCAGGTGACCCACACTAGCAGAGTACGGTCCACTACAAATGCATTGTGGGTAGTGCCCTTATTCGTCAATCTGTTTATCCGTTTGCACTCTTCTATTCTGTTTATACCTGCATCTTCTGGAATTCTCGCTTGATTGTGTGTTTAATTAAAGAGCAAATATCTAAAACTCAGTCCATGGTTTTTTAGATGACCTAAAGTCCTCATCATACGATGGAATGTTGAGAATCAAAACTCACCCCGTCCTCATGGAATCCAATGAACAACTTTCGTAGAATTTTCAAAACATTTTATCAAACGTATCCTGAGGGCCGAGTGAGTTTTTTTTCATTCGTCATACTTTCGTAATTTAACACACAAGAATTAATATACTAGTGTCCGTACATGATCCAGTGAAGTGCCTTTCTATTGGGGCTAGAGAGAACGGTTCACGTGTTTCGTCAAGACGCTCGATGGCCTTCCTACACATTTGCAATGGCAGCCATGACAGCTTGCCTGGTTTAATGTTGCGTCTAGACTTTAATAAGTGGTTGCATTTTCCTGGACGAACACCCCAGACTCCCCCAACCCCCCCGCCCCCCCGTGTCACCTCCCAAAACATGTCCAACACTAGCTGCAAAGTAATAAAATAAATACATGCTTGGGGTTAGCGAGCCTTCTTCAAATAAACTCCCCACTAATGAGAGAATGTGCGGAGAATGGAAAATCGATGTCGAAAACCGCCTAAAAAAAGAAACGGCCGGCCCAGAATTATCCCTGACACGGTGGGCGTGCGTGTGAGCGTGCGTACGCATTAATAGCTTTTCACGGTGCCGAGATCCCTGACAGCTCTTCGTGGATCTCTTGGAGAGGCACGTACACCAGCCACAGTCTACGTTAAACACCTCCCTGAGCCACAGAGAACAGTGAGAGTGACGCCCCGAGCGTTGAGGAGTTTGTTCCTGTCACTGTCAGCACATGTGAGATCAAGCAGTGTCTTCGGAGAGAGGGATTCAGGCTGGGCACCGGAGCGGCGGGGGTTTAGTCTGCGGTTGTCATTCAATACGAACTATTTCGTCTTCAACACACGAGTGGCCTCGCTGGCGATTTCACACCCTCGCCCATTCACGCAGCAGGATGCACACTGACGTCGACTCAGAATATAGATCAAGGATACAGCATTTCTTCCGGTTCAGCATCAAGGGGGTTTGGTGTCCTCGCTACTCGTTACCGTGAGGTTCAGTTTCTCTATGTTCACATGCCTCTTTGGTTCAGCAAAGGATGCAGCCCTTAAAAGTCCACGTGACCTCCTAAGCAAGCTCCACTGCCGGTGCCTCCCCCATCCAAGGCAAAGTGGAATCGGCTGGCTAAATCAACACCCCCTCAGAAGATGGTGCCCTAGGCAAAGCCTCCGTTGCTTGATGGGTCGCCCAGCTTTGGCCTCGGACCATTGGATATGGCTCTACCACGATCCATCGTGAAAAAACAGAAGGAGATGGTTAAGATGCAGTTCGACAGTCACAAGCCATAATCGCACAATCGCTCATTCTCCGCCCAACTTGCCCCCCTCCCCCACCATCTCACCATCTCAACATGGAGATAAACTACCCAGATAACGATGAGTAAGAGCCTCCGGTAGGTGGCTGGAAATGCCCCCTCTCCCCTTTTTGTGGTGACCCCTGTGGGAACCGTGAGGTCGGACCCCGTCTCCGTCACTCTCAATGGGACAATTGTTCAACGGCCAACATTTTGCTATGAAGGAAACTCATGAAACCCATCATCTGAGGCAACTAAGATTTCCATTGTTCACACATCAATATGTGTCAAGAGAGTGGTGATATTATTCCAAAGGTCTGGAGAGGTTCCATGCATAAACGGACGGGATTCAGCCAAAAATCATCAAAAAATGAGTCACTGAGCAATGGAAAAACAATACCTAGAGGTCACGAGACTCCAAGAGACCATATCAGCTTGAGAATGTAAGAAGGTTTCTGTCCTGAGGTTAAGAATCATTCAGATATGAATTGCAAAGATAAACATCCTTGTCTTGTTGATAGGGTGATGGAATTTTAAAGCACAGATCACATACAGTAGATGTTCATATTTGTTAAACGCTACAATGACATTGATAGGGATATTTCTTATTTGTTTATTTACCTCTTTAAAAGACAGGGATGGGATTTGCCACATTGACTGGCATGCTATAAAAGGAGAGAGGGGGAAAGATGGAGACCTTTTGCCCAAAAGTCTATGAAATGGGTAACAGATTGTCTGCTGATGGGATTTTGACAGGCTCACGGGCCGCATTTCACCAAGTAAATGGATCGCGGTGGAGATCAAACAGCAAGGCGGGGGGCTGGCGTTAATCAGGGAGTGACTGACGGAGGGACACCAGCCTAGGCTGGGCTGTTAGCCTCCAGGGTTGTTAGCGGTTGCTGGCTCCCTAGCCCCTCCCCCCCCGGAGCATTCCTCAAATGAAACCTTGGGAGAAGCTACGTTGGCTTGAAGCCAGGCGGCTTCGGGTTTCCTGTTTGCCCTCTCAGTTTAAGCAAACCTAAGAAATGTTCCATCTGCCACGCTGTGTTTGCTCCCCCCCCCCCATGCTTGGAATCTCTGCACACCAATAAAATTCAGTCGCTGCCACTATTAACTCACTCGAACAAACACGGCCCTCGTGTCTCAATCCAAGCAGGATGTTCACCGTGGCCAGTAATCGCCGTTTATTTCCACGCTGACTTATTTGCTTCAGCTCAAATCGATTAATGAAAACAGCAGCACCAAAGTTACTAATAAATATTCTGAATAATTGTGGTGTAGCCTCGTGTTTTTATTGAGAACTTACAATGAGACTCCCTTTTATCCAAAAAAAAAGCAACCCCATAAACGATACAGCGCCATCGTTAAAAACTGATGGACAGTGACATCACTATTGCGGGTTTTATTTGATTAGCTAATGAACACGGGCAGGTGATCAGTCATCAGACAGTATCACTAAACAAGATGTTCTCAGTCTGAAGAGCAATGGAATTCCCAACCCCTTAAATCGCACCGTGAGCACGAACTTGAATGGTAGCGCCCCACACACAGATCCAGATGCTTAAGCTAGTCCAGGAAGGAATCGGAAATATGGGAAATGCATGCTGATCATGTGCTGTCGGCTTTGATTGGGGGATGCAAAGCCCAGGGAAGGAAGAGATCTCTGGGAATGAATGCACAGATGCGCAGGGATTATTTCCTACTCTGTGTGTGTGTCTGAGTTTTTGGGGAGAGAGGATACTGAGGGGCGGGGGGGGGCTCCAGCAGCATGAATCAGCTGAAATAGCTCAAGACTGAATGAGGTCTCACCTGCGTCTTGTTTATCACCTGCTTCTCTGTATAATTTCATTGTTTCGTTTCGCGTCGAAGTGAGAAGAGGCCTCATTTGAATGACGAAGGACGAAGCAAGTTCAGAGAAGAGCCAGTTTCTAAGCACGCTGTGAACAGCCAACGCCTCCGAGTCTCAAGGTCGCCCCACGCAGAGCCCATCAAGGCCGACCCGCGACACCGAGAGCAGCTGGGAGATGTTAGCCAGTGGCCGTGGCCCCCAGGGTCAAGCCTGGGGTGTAAATCAGGAAGGGCCATTTTGAGGAGGAAGTTGGCAACCACATCAGCCTGCTCTCCCTTTGGGACTGAAACTAGTAACCTCCTGGGTCTGACTCCTTCAGCTACACGCAGGGAAAAGCCCTATGGCTTGTGGGAGGGAATCCTTTCTACATTTTCATTATTTTTTTTAAGAGCCTCTTCCAATACTAGCTCTCATTCTCTGTGTTAATCATGAAAGCGTTCTGGCAAAAAAAAAAAAAAAAAAGAAGAGGACGAGAAAGATGACAGGAGATTTGAGCAGCCTGCTGTTTCCTACAAATCTGACGTGCAGAGGTGAACAGATGGCATCACCGAGGGAAATTAATCTGATTACAGGGCTTTGCTGCAAAAGGGGCAGGAGCAATTCCTCACATGCAGACATGGGAAACGTGACGGGTATCAGAAAAGGTGCCATCCATCCCAACTGGGAATAAAAAGCAAAATGGACTAGTTGGCAGTGTAAATATATGCTATATAAGGTTTCATATAGGTTAAATAATGGGTTACTTAATTTCAGGTGTGAAAAAGGTACCCAATCACCCAAAGCATCTGGAAGATACAGCCTCCAATCTCCACACACACACACACACACACACATACGTTTGTATTCATATCTTTACAGGCACCATCCTTAATTTTATTAGCAAAACCCCAATCCCAACAATGACACCCTTAACCATAAGTCACCAAACAAAATATGTGTATATGTGGGGATCAAAAAAGGCCCCTCAAGAATGGATTTTTATCACATTGCCTATTTGGTCCATACAATGTAATATATTAATATACACATGCCCACTTCCCACTTCCCCCCCCCACACACACACTTCTCTCTAAATGAATCTCCCATCACCTCTCATTTTAATGAAATTAAGTATTGCTGGTACTTATTTTACAATGAGAAAAGCTTTTGAGGAGATTTCTCACGGCATCAGTTGTTTTGAGTCGTTATCGTGAGGGGAAACCTTTGGGGAGAATATTTACTCCAGTGTCCCCCCCCGAAAAAACAAACTGAAAAGGACAGAAATATCAAACATGCATAGAACACACCTTCACAGCCGCCAAACACATTCCACACCCCACACCCCCAAATTTAATCATTTTCCTCATTTCTGTTCGGTCAGAGAGGCTGAAGTGAGGGTAACAAAAATCCACCCCCCCACAACGAGCATTCCCCCCACCCCCCTGCTGCTCATGCACGCTTCCTTTTACATCCATTAGGCAACCTGTAGTGCTAGTTAGCTCCTGACACGCCATGCTGCTGAAATTACAGAATTACAAGGTGCTGTAGGCTGTGGAGGAGAAGGTGTCAGAAGAGGAGCGAGCTTCTGTAAGGGCACAGCAAACACCTTAGTCACCTTGAAAAGCTCCTTGCTCCAGGACAGGATTCACCTCTGCGTTCCTTCTTTTCAAATTTTCGGATGGATATGCCTTTCAGGAGCGTAACAGCTATCGCTTGGCACAAATACGAGAACGAGATATGAAATATTATCTGGGGTTTACCGGAACATGAAAACTGCTGTGTGTGCTCGCGGAATGAGAGGGCAGGCACACTGACCTTGCGGGGGAAAAGCATGAGCAAATGGCACACTCTGCCAGGATATTAACCATCCCTCAAGCTACGTCAGTGTTTCTCAACCTGGTTTGGACCCCCAGATGGTCCATGTTTTTGCTCCTACTAGAAGCTGAGAGGGAGCAAAAATGAGGACCATTTGGGGTTATCAAGGACTGGATTGAGCAACACTGATCTAAGCCACTATGAGTCCTATCGTATCAGATGGTCATGGACTCTTAATATTTCTGGCAAACACAGCGACCTGAGGAGGTAAAACAGGTTTATGCGTCATTTCTCATAATGCGGCAGGAATTGTCTTCACTAGTCGCATTGCATCCACGCAGTGCAAATGCAGAGATCTCAAAACTCCTGCGTGTCAAAACCCTTCAACTGTGACTGCGTATGACAAAACTTTGAAGCCCTATGTTGGGTCCTCAGCTCAATAGATTTTACCGTTGGCATCATGGCCTCTGACCTGTGGACAGATTTTACCATTCCCACCGCCGCTCTCCCACGTGAAAGTCGTCGGTCAGAGTTCCCTGTTGTGCAGACATTGCCAGTAATTGAACATCACCGACAGCTAAATAGCAATTATTTCAGTATCAGTAACGAGGGTCACTGACTACAGATGCAGTTTTTTTTTTTTTTTTTTTACCCTTAATAGACTATTATGTCCTTATGGCAGTTCGGGCTGAGGTGGGTAATTCAGGTCGAGAGAGTAAAAGTCCAGACCGAGTGTTTGTTTCAACCAACCAGCTAAGTACTCTGTGACTGTGACTATTTATGCTCAACTGGCTGGTTGAAACAAAATCTCGGTCTGGACTAAAACTCTCTGGACCTGCTTGTCTCCATTATCATGGGTGCAGAGTGAACGCCCTTAACATTTATCTGGAATCTCTGACCTACACCCCCACCACCCACCCCCCTCCATTTTTTGCAACACTGCCCCCTGGAAACAAGGGGCTTGTCCTCAGATCCATCCATGCTGAGCAACACATAAACACATATACGTGCCCAGAAACACAGACGTGCACAGAGAGTCTGAAAATGCAAGCTTGCCAATCGTTTTCACTGGCTGTCTGTCAACAACTTGATTAAATCCATTCAACCGGGGATGAATTAGGTACACTGGGGGGCCGAACTGTAATGCCACAGCGGGCGCCTGGCACCAGGAAGCAGGCCAATCCCCCTCAGCTTGGGGCCCCGAGCCTCCCGACGGCTCCTGCCTGTCCTCGCCACATCCACCCACAGCTCCTTGAGGCGAGTACTGCCATCGTTTCCTCCTTCTCCAATTCCTCGATTTATGGTCACTTTGAACCTGACAGCAGTACATTTGATTCTATAGGCTACTTTTATAGTAAATAAGCTCATTATCACTGATGTCATGGGCGTTAAAATGATTTATCGTCCCCCGTTTCGTGTTTTCCTCTGTTAGGATGGGTGATTTAATGAGAACATTTCAGAGGCACAGTGGACGCCCCATACCCTGGCGACTGGAAAACCCCCCTCCCCCAACCTGCTGACAATCCCTCCACCTAAAAGCCCCAGAACATGAGCAGCGGAGAACCAGCTGACCTTCACAGCACAGCCTATCCCCCTCCAGGAGGCACCGCACGGCTCACCCAGACACGGGCATGTAGGTACGGCGAATGTACCCTTCCTCATTTATTCCAACCCCACCCTCGTGTCGAGGCCAGCTATCGCTCAGCCCACCGCCCAAAAGATACACAAGAAGAGGGGGGGCTCCTGCAGAGCCTATTTATAAACACCAGCGCGAGCGGAGGCAGCAATGTGCTGGATCGCGGCAGCAAAGGTCACAGGGCAAACAAAACCACAAGCAGCGGCATTTGAAGGCCCCTTGTTTTGGGATCCGATCTTACATGCTCATTAGTGAACGGGGAGAGAGAAGAACATTATGGAAGCCTTGGAGTACAGCCAGACATCCATCCCACCTGAAGTAACAAGACACTTTCTAGATTATTTCATGTTTTTTTTCCTGCAGGCTATATCACTTGAAATACAACATAAAAAGGTCTTCAATCACACCACGTGATTATTAGTCATACTTGTAAACACTAATACTCAGTGTTGAGGAAGTTACTCACAAAAGTAATCAATTACAGACAGAGGTGGGAAGTACAGGTCAAGAAAGTACAAATCCAGAGAAAAGTTTTGTTTCAACCAAACAGTTGAAATACTCTTTATATTCAACTGTTCGGTTGAAACAAAACCTTGGTCTTGATTTGCATTCTCTGGGCCTGCACTTTCCACCTCTGTAATGAAATACTTCTGCAGCTTCCCCAACACCGCTAATACTGAACGGGAAGTGTCCACCATGTCAAAACTAGCTGTGTCTCCTCGGACTGGCGATGTCTTGACCTATCAGGGGTGTAAGACATTAACTAAGAGAACGGAGAAATCAGCCAAGTTCACAACTGACCACCCCGACAGAATAAATCAGAAATGTCAGCTGAAACAATGGCACGTCTCTAAAGCCGAACGGGCCCCCGTAACGATGCTCAGACAGCCGGAATCAGCTGTGTAAATAGCAGAACCTCCCAAAGGCAAGTGTGTGTGTGTGTGTGTGTGTGTGTGTGTGTGCGGGGGGGGGGGGGGGGGGG
>JAODKF010000068.1:5732944-5750762 GCA_026779585.1 Mormyrus proboscirostris | reverse complement strand
CACCCACATGACCGGTCTTATTAACTTAACATTTTTTCCAAACCTTCTGAAACGGCTGGCTAAATGTGGGAAGAGGAAAAGAGCCGCATGCTCAGGCAGGCAAGAGGGCACCAACGGCCGCTGAAACCACAAAGGTCACGTGCGGCCAGAAAGCAAGGATGCGCTGACCGGGGATCTTGGGAACGTGCCACGAACGGCGAGACGTGGTCGGGAGCTGCGGATATTCCCAGCTCATATCTGCCAGGGGAATTTAAACGGCAGTTTTCACTTGTAGCACCCGCAAGAAACTGCAAGAACCAGATGCCAAGAGAGTCATGCCAGACAACAAAACAGAAAAAGAGATTAATTGTTACAAGCTTTAGTGAAATCCAGAAAGAAAACAATCAATGGGGCTTATTTAATCATGAGAAAACAACACACTGAAAACAGGATCAGAGGAAGCAGGAATAATTAATCAAAATGAATGTAAAACATAACTTGTATAAAAAAAAACATATGGTTACAGGAAATAATGACCGGCATGCTTTCTTGATATTTTGATAGGTGACAGTAGCCTCAAAGGGGCTATGATTGGGTCACACCCCCATGTCCCACTGACACAATCCCGTGACACCTCCTTTGCTCGCATTTCAACTGTGGGGTCGGGTGCCGAAAGACTAACCGAGGGGTGAAGCGGACGGCCCACACAGCGATGCCGTTCACGGCCGATTTGGTTCGACACGGAAGCCGTGGGCTTAGATTTCAATCCCTGCGAGCCTGAGCTCTCCCCTCGTCCTCGAAGACCAACACCCAGGGTAGAGTGAGACCCATCTGACCCAGCTGGATGGGCTCTGGGCCGGCAAGGCCTGGGTGGCCGTAGGCCCCACTGTGCACTAATGAGTAATGTTCCCGCTTCTCAAAAAGCGGGCTTTTGCTGGCTAAGCATGCCTCGCCATTCCTGTCCTCTGGGTCTTTTGCTGTATCCCGGCAGGTCCGAGAAAAGAAAACGATGGCTGCCGGCCCCCCCACCACCACAGCTGGGTAGTCAGTCTCCTAAAATACACCCTCTAGGCCTGAACCATCAGATGGAACCAATGATTCCCCCGAACCGCGCTGCTCAAGCGTACTGAAGCAGGTAGCTTGGGCCAGCCGTACAGGCTTATCAGACGCACTTTTGCATTTCCCTCTCTTACACACACACCCTCCAAAGTCCCTTCCTGCAATGGTCAACAGTTGTTTAATCTCGTAATAGAACAATTAGATTACTCACATATTTCACAGCGCTTAAAATAAACGTTGGGAATGTCTGGCTCCTGGGAATGGGCCTTTTTGCGATATTTATCGACCACTCTGGGAGGTGCCATGGAATAAAATCTGCTAATAAAGATCTGCTCCTCCTCGCAGATGCCCCCCCCCCCCCACAATCACTTTGAGGTACATAGTTGCCTCCCATTGGTGTTTCTGAGCAACTCCCCCTGCTCAGATCCTCCCAAATCACCCCATTAATAATGTGTCACCATTTTCGTGAGAGTTTTAAATCTAAAACACACCCCCCCCCTTCACCTTTTTCTCCCACCGACCCCACATTAAGTATCATCTTTGCTATGACAGTTATTTAGTTTCTTGACCCTGAAGGCCCTGATTGTCCTCTTCCCCGCCAATGGCAGCCAAACCAATTTCCGGTCTGGAGGGATAGAATTTGACTTCTTATCATTGAATAACACAAATAAAGCATCTTTGTGACAAGGCAGAGACTTGTGTCATGGACAGCCATCTAAAACAATGACCCCAATGCCCCCCCACCAAAAAAAAAACACTATCCAAACCCCAAACCCACACTAGCTTTGTTTGTTGGCCTTTTCTCAGAAGGGCTCCGCTGACCGCCTGGCTGGGAGAGCGCATCGCGCCGCAAGGATGACCAGAAACCATTTCCTGTCGTCATGGGCACATCTTTCAGGCAGAGACTGCACGGCAGGAAGCCCTGCCAGGGACAGGGTGGGGGAGGGAGGCACGCGATCTCCCCGCCGCCTGAAACCACGCAGCCCTGGCGCAGATCCTTTGATCAGCCCACGCAAGAGCAGCCCGAGTCCCCAACCTCGCCTATGAGAACCGGAAGAGTGGGCTAGACCCGGGTGAGTGGCAGGCGCGGGGGAGGGCCGTGGGTCGTTAAGGGACACAATCAGTTCCGCCACATTCCTGCGACGTGGGACAGATCGCCTCCCCCCCCCCCCCCCCCAACTCTGTGGCGGACGGCAATGCATCTGAGCGAGCATCCGCATGGACGTAGCGACAAGATTGGAGTGTGACACTGACTACAAACAAAGAGACGTCAATCTCGCACGCCGCCTTTATGAGCTTTATTCTTTGTGATGTTCCTCATGTTTGGGGTGGGGGGCAAGTGGGGAGACATGGGAGGCTGCAGATTGTACTACAGGGGGAATCCCCATTCCAGTTATCCCCACAAAAGGCACCCGCCAGTCACCCGTTGACTATGACCATAATCACATTATCACACCATATATAATGAGATTGCACACAGCCTTTCGCTACCCCCCCCCCCCCCCCGAAAATACTGCCCTACCTAGGCTCTCAGCATTTGTGAGCAGGGCTGGGAAGCCTGCAGTTCACAACGCACGAGTGAAGATCACACATTCACGGGCACTTCCATTCACTTCCTGGGTCCCAGACGACATTTTCTTTCCATTCGTTTTTCAAAAGTTTCCGCCCCCTTTGTTGTTTCAGTGTCGCTGTTAGGATGTTACCGGATGCGCGATGCGGCACTCGCCGCATGCCTTACGGCACGAAAACAGAGGTGGGCGGATTTAGCCTTCACCACAGCCTCACCGCTGTCTGGGGCCTTTCAGCATCATGCTTCACTTGCTAATCTGCTGACAACAGAACAGAGTACAGATGCTGCTCGCCTTACGATGGTTTGACTTACGATATTCCAAACTTTACAATGGCACAATAGCCATGCACTTTTAGTAGTCAACTTCAAATTTTGATCCATTCCCAGGCTAGTAATATATTGCATGATACTTTCTACTGATGCAGGTTAATGCGGTTGGTCTCTGCAGTGATGGCAAGCATAAATATCTCCTATGGCATTTAATAGCATATCGTACAGTGATTTTTTTATCCTGTTTATGCAAGAAAGGTTTCAATTACTGGCATTTAGTTACAGTAATTATTTACGGACTCAGTGACAGTAGTTATTTATCCTATCATATATGACTTGCGGCATTTTCCACTTATGATTGGTACATTGGAATGCAACGCTATCATAAAGTCAAATTTCAACTGTATAGTCATTCATTTGCCAAAATCAGCAAAAAACACTTAATCTGACCCCTTGGTTTATAGAGCCAATCACCTCTTTTGGTAGTAGCCCAGATTTCAACCTATCAGGGGCCTCAATGCTAGTAACACCATCATCACCTATCTATAAACTGATCTGCCATTAGTGGACAGCTCACACAAGAGAGATATTCATTTTTGAACTGTTGTGATGCATTTCCATTAATCAGTCTTTTGACCTCATTTAGGTTGTGTTTCTTTACTGTGATTTCCTCTGTTGTGTCTCTCTCTGACCCTGCACAGCTGAGCACAAAGCATTAAAACCCTTTACACTAAACAGTGAGCACATCCAAAAACTTAAATTCTTTGCACATAGCTCAATATTTAATAACTATGGTTAGAACCTAGCTGCCGCTGCACCTTAAGGATCTCGCTGCCCTTTGGTTAGTGGTTCACCAATTGCTCACCAGTCTCCCAGCCTCGCTCTGACACGAGCCACATGCATGTGGGCCAGCAGCCCAGCCCAGAATGGGAGGCGAGGGCCCAAGAGATCTGAGAATCCAGCAGGGATAACCTGAGGCTGCAGAGGTTAAGCCTTTTGGTTTGGCGGCTCTACGTTACTGTTTCTGGTGCACAATGGCTGATGGGGTAACATCACCCCTGCTGAAGAACTTCAGGGGCAGATGGGGCTTTTCCCTGCTCTGTTCTCCTCGGTCTACAACCAGGCAACACATCTGGAGAAGGATCAGTCCAGCCAGCGCTACGGCAAACCTACAAATGATCCACACACCTTCACGGCAGCCAATAAACAGAACAATTAAATGCTCCACTGCTCAGACAACTAATACATAGAGATGGAGCCCAGCCCCAGCCTTTTATTTGTTAGCTATAATCACGGCAATAAAACAAACGCTCTTCTCCATGGTAGGTGACGCTTAGTGGTCACGCTACAGAGAAAGCAATCGGCCTCCCTTGATGGTAAATTGCTGCTTTGGGAACAATCCTTTAAAACTTATAAGAAACTGAGTTGCATATAAACTCTGATGGGTAAATAAACAGCTAAGAGGTGGTTTTAATACCTAAGGGTACAACCGGCAGACAGAGCCCATGAGCCGTACCTCAGCTGGGGGGGGTGGGGGGGCGGGCAGACAGATCAAACATTTGCATTGGATGGATACTGCTGCCATGTAAACAATTTCTGATAGAAGCAGCCGTCCTGCTTCCTGGGCAATAAAAGGGAAAGGCTGGGCGCTGATACGGCCCCCACCTGATGGAAGGGGAATCCGGAGGGCCAGTCAGGGTGGGACAAACACTGCGGTGAATAAATCCTTTATCATGTGTTAGAAAGTCTGATTTTTGGGCATGGCCTTCACCAGAGATTGGCTGGGGGCAGACAGGAAGTTGAGCTAAGGACTGGGGGTCTGAAGTAAAGGAAGCGCCACACACACACACACACACACACAGGTTTGTATTCATACCTTCATGGGGACCATCCATTTATTTCTATGGGGAAGAAAACAATACAAGACTTTTGGCATTTTTATTTTTTTTGACTGAGGTCACAGATGTTTATAAAATTGAATTTCCCCTTAAGGGGACTGGAAAAATGGTCCTCACAATGTGAAACACACACACACACACAAAATCTCATCCCTGGTCAGTTTGACAGGCAGCTTCTGGCAAATTCTGAAAGGTCGTCTAATTTCACGTCTACTGGACGCCCAGCACGGCCACCCAACCCCCCGCCACCTCCACCCCGAGGTTGAAAAATCTTTCCTCAATTAACCCTAATTACACAGAGGACAGACATTGGAGCACGGAGAGTAATGCGAGACGCCTCTGGTCAAAGCACGAAGAGAGCAGACAGTATGTCCGCAAAGCCTTTCAAGTCCGACTCCTGTGGGTAGGAATCGCTGAGCTGGCGAATGCTATGAAAAAACCTTAACTTTGCCCTGAATCGCATCGTTGGTTCACCCAGAGAGCTCTTCATCCCTGTTCTCCAGTTAGCTCCACAGTAAACATCACCACCACTAACATAAACAAACCTTTTATTCACATAAAAATGTTACATTTAAGAATGTCCACTTTAATAGGCATCTCTCAAGCTGTATGTAACGCAGCAAAAAAAATGCCCAAATAAATGCTAATTCATCACCCACAGGTTTAGAATTCACCAGTCAGTCACAGCTCTGTGTGAATCTTGTCCACTTTACTCTGCTGCCTGGATGCAAAGTTTATCCTTAACGACAGCACCTGCAGAATTTTTGTTTTGTTACTTTCCACTAACACAGTTAACGGACCCAGCAGAAGTGTGTAAAAACCAAGCCCCGCCACTTAGCACCCTCCTTCCAACAAACGGCACCGACAGAAAACAACTGGAAACTGCTGTAAATACTGTGACTGGAAAATATTTAGGTGAGCGGCAAAGTCTTTGCTGCGAAACAATGGCAGACATTTAACCGTCCTCCCAGTGACCGCAGTCAAAGGCCTTGTCATCACAGAGTAAACAGTAACATTGATGTTGTGCCAAGGGCATCTTTTATGGAGAGATGGGGGATGAAGTGGGGGGGGGGGTGGATGCCCAAATCCAGTTGGGAGATTAGAAGACACAAACTTTCACTGCTGCTCACAGTCGGGGCAGCAGAGGTGACCAGTGACACAAAGAGACTTATTTATGCGATTTTTTGTGAAGCTGCTTCTACTGGAACAGACAGCCAATCATCCAAAAAACAGGAGGGAAACATACAACCAAACCCAAGCCAAGCTGGGGCCTGAATCACAAAGCAGGATTTCTTGCTTAGCCGGATAACTTGTCAGATTTAAGGCAGTCTGGCCTAAACGCAAGTGACCAAAAAAAGATCATTTGAATGGGGGTATCTTAAATCTGACAAGTTATCCAGCTAAGCAAAAAAATCTAACTTTGTGATACAGGCCCCTACAAGTGTCCGAGTAATGGAAAAAAAAATATTTACAAAGCAGGACCGAGAAAATCATTTTGAAAAGACTGTGGCAACCACCACCTTGGAACTGTACTGGACAAGTGGACAGTGGATGCATGGATGGAGGCCTCCTTTCAAATGGAAGGCCAGACATTGCACACACAAAAAAACACACACCACACACACAAATACAAAACCAGAGCTAGACATGGTGTTTCTCATTTAATCAATGAGAAACTGGCATACAGAGTTAAGATACCAAAGGAAGGTTTTAAGATTACACTTTGATCTGATAAACCCCTGCCAAGAACTCACCACAAAGGTAATATTTTTCACCACACTACAAATGAATTAATATTTGGGATCAATTCAGATGAGTCTCACTTGAGTGCAGAGTGTAGCAGTGTAGTTGAATGTAAATGACATAGCCAATGAGAACAGCAGAGGGAAGTAGCATGCAATACCCAGACAAGAAATGTTAGTGCGCTGGCATATCCGACGGAGCAACGGTGTTCTTAAACGTTCCTTTGGACGTGACCACCAGGGGGCAGTACAGAAGATGGGGTAAATGCCACGGAAATATCCCGTCAAACGTTTGACCACATCACTTATTTGCGAAAAAACAAACAAATATACAACAAATTGCATATTCACCAGTAACAAACCTCAAAAAAAAGCTAATGAAAATTTATACAATGCACTAATTTATGCACCGACTGTAAAAAGTGGCATAAACCTGCTTCAGTACTTCGAGGAATGCCACTGTGACACTTATTTTATTTTTTAAAACATGTAAAGTCACAGTACATAGATTTTAATGTTTAAGAACATTTTTGTAAGTACAATTACTCCGTTAAGTATGTACATTTGTTACACGCAATAAAATCACGTTTTGACAACACGAATCTTTCATTAGAATTTTACATTGGACAAACGATTTTATTATGTTATTTAAACCCAAAGATTTCATGATTTAAACGTGTTTAGAGGAGAAACATAGAATAATGAGTTAAGATATACGAACAGCATATTTGCAAATTCAACAATCGGACCTTTTGCCCTTTTCAGTATATACTATACCGACAACTGTAGGTCTTCAAAGCAAAGCCTGGTGCTTTGAATGCTGTGTGAAAGACACCGCATGTCGATTTCAAACCTGGGGATTAAATGGTATTCAAGAGCTTGTGCTAGAAATATAAGATGATCGAGATTTTCTTTTTTTGAGTGCCTTGTTGGTAAGGTAGAATATAAAGGGAAGCTTTATTTTCACATCCCCTAATCATTTGGGGTATTCTCTGTCTGCGAAACCGAATAACGAAACCCCACCCCTTCCACCTCTCCCCCGAGTCCTTCTTTCATTTAAAGCGAATTCCGACCAATTATTACAGCAACACTCTCAAGCGCCCGTGGAGAAGTGCAGCTGCCCTAATTTGATAATAAGGACGGCCGCCTTTGTTCCTGGGGGTCTCTATTTCATGGTGAATACGGCTCCCCTTTTCCCCCACTTCCTTTCAAACTCACATCAGGGACAACGAGTGACCCTTGAAAGAAACCAACTAAGATAAATGGACCGTTCGCTCCAAGCCCTTCTGCCACTTTTCAGTTTCAATTTGTAGCATTTATTTAACTGAAGTTGTCCTCACCACCTGGCGACTCAAAACTAAAAAAAAAATACTGCTTGCCGCACTTCCTTGGCGATAGAGAGATGTTTATTTAGGGCGGCTGAGAAATGCCTATATATTTGAGGATCTGATAATCTGAGTAAATCCCATTCTTTTCTAGAGCAATGCAAACAATCCCCTTGCCAACAAAAGTCTCGCTGGACACCTAAATCTTGTAGTAAAATTACACTTTAAATAAAAATAAAACAAAAAAAAATCCATGTCTTGCAAGTACTTAAGAGTCACATTTATACACAAGCAATAGGCCTACTTAGTCAATTTTAAGAGTGCAGAAATGCACATACCTTTTGGCTTGCGTGAATAATTTTTAGTGCTCTTAGACAATCACGGGGTACTGGGAAGACTTCGTTTTAAAGTATTATAGGCTAATTACTGTAGCTCACATATGAATATGCCATCAAATACCGTCACAACCAAAGATTTATAAATTACGTACAAGTGCAAGTAATTAAATTTAATCATTGTTGGTGTACTTGTACACATATAGATCTAATTACTTGGCACATCGTATCCAAATATTAATTCATATCTATGGAACACCAATGGCTTAAATGTAATATGCTAGTAACTGGTTTATGTCAATGTTTTATTACTTGGACTGCAGAGCCTAATCAAACCTTTTTTTTTTTTTTTTTGTCCCTGGTAGTATTACTGTCACATATTGTTTGCGATTATTAAACTGCATTGCATGAGCTGGGGAAGAACCTAGTGCAATTGTATATTAAATAGTCTTATGGAAGAAACATGTTTAACTTGTCAAAAGTATTTAAACCCATTTGCCAAAGAATTTACCCTAAAGCGGATAAGTGGAAAACATACACGTAGGTTAACGGTCACGGGGCAAGACGCCCGGGATAGAGTCCACAGTAATGAATCATAATGAACGTTTCAGGCGCATTCGCAATTTCACGGTCTTCCGTTCTCTACAAGCTCGTCCAGTGTCCGCACTGCAAGGCGAGGGGGTTCGGGAGGCGGGGCTCTGATCGGAGCGCCGCCTCTACTCATGAATATTAACGAGACGCGCGCGTTACCGCCCCCCGCTCCCTGAACTTGCTGTATAGATGGAACAGCCAGTCGCTCGCAGAAGGTGCTTTCTTAGAGCGTCTCTATTATTGTTTCGCAGCTGATTAGGAAAGAACAATAAAAAACAGTGGTGATAATTGCACCCGCAAATAATAATACAACCACGAGAAAAGGAGGCAGGGTACTTTGGGTACTTTGCATTTGAAATCTCTGATCTTTTCAAGAAGTGTTTTTCTCCACCCGTGCATGTTCAGATCGGAGGAGTATATTAGAGCCGTGAGTCGGCCAGACTTCTAGTTACAAAGCGAGCGGCAAAACCAAAAAGGAGGCATGATTTTAAGACGGAGTTCGGTTTTTGCTACGTTTTCCGTACATGCATTTTTGCTTTGCCTATGGACACAGGTAGCTATGTGGATATTTTTAATACGAATGATCTTTTGTGTAAAAAAGGATTCTTACGTGTTTTATGGTCTGATGGAGAACATCAGATGAAAATGAGTAATTATAACTTAGACTGTACCTGATTCATGGCGTTGTTTATTTTTTGTACGGTGGTGTCTCTAATTTTTTGCAATTTAAGTGCGAAGAAAATGTTGATAGTTTTCCATTGATCTACCGGTAAGCCTGTTCCAAAGGACAGTTCTCAGCAAGCTGGACTCGCTTGACAATTACACATTGCTGGCCAGTTATTAGTCACAGCTCATACCGGGTGTTTTATTCAAGTTTGCAACTGAGATTTTTTACTTTGTTTTGTCGCTTGTCACTGTTAATTGCTTTTCTTTATAACAGGTGTCGGACGCATCGGGACACTTCGAGTTGCAGATCCTCTCTATGCAGAACGTGAACGGGAAGCTGCTGAGCGGGCGGTGCTGCGACGGCGTTCGGAGTGCGTCGGATCGGAGGTGCACCAGGGACGAGTGTGACACGTACTTTAAAGTGTGCCTCAAGGAATACCAGACCAGGGTTGTAACGGCCGGGCCTTGCAGCTTCGGTACTGGATCTACGCCTGTCATCGGAGGGAATACATTTTCTTTGAAGAACACTATGAGGAAAGAGAGATCTAGGATTGTATTGCCTTTCAGTTTTGCGTGGCCGGTAAGTGGGATGTCTCGCGTATAGTCCACACGCATTTGAAGCTTCGTTGAAATTTCTGTGTGTTTCACAATAATGGAATTGTAACAGACAGATAAGCGAGTCCACGTGGTAGTTCATGCCGAGTTGTTCATAAGCATCGGACCATCCGAGGGTTTGGAAGCGGCTTTTCAGTGTCATGTGGTTAAATATGCTAAACAAATTTGCAAGCTAGATCCTCTCAGCTTGACTTCCACGTCGCTGTCAAGTTGTTTCTGCGCTGTTTTGGCAAGACTCTGTTCCAGAAGTCCGTGGAGCAAGTTATGAACCACTTTCACGATCGCTGCCTTACAGTATAATAGCCTGTATATTTTTATATCCGCGCCAGTCATTGCAATCACAAGAAGAGTTTTGCATGTCCATTATACATTTATCCCCGTCCTTGCCGTTCAAAGCTCCATAGCCAAATGTCACATAATACTGTAAATATTTTCTTTCCTTCTTGAACAGTTGTGCGACATAACAAAAGCATTTGATTGAGCCACTCTCATTCCTCGTTGTTTAGATTACATTTTCTTAATGATTTTTTCCCGGCTTCCTAACTGTTAATATTGTCAAACGAGTACGAGCTGGTGTTGTCTCAGACTTTGCGGTGGTGTGTAGTACTTCAGAGCGGAGGAACGGGCAGAGAATGGGGGTCAAGTAACTGGTGGCCTCGGCCAAATGCCACAGCGGCCAGCGGCCAAATCCGTGTCTCCCAGCACTGCATTATGAACATTCTATCTAGATTTATCCCCTTTGTAACTCCATGCATTATCCAGCCATGCAGTATTGGTAGTTTATTAAAGGGGACGTTTTCTTTGTTTTTAACACAGTAGTATTGACGGTCTTTTTTTAATTTTCTTATCTCGCAAGAATAAAGCGTTAGTGTGTACGTATGCCCGCACAATAAAGGGGTATTTATGCTACATCTTAAATGCCAAGCAGTAGGTTTTTAAAGGGGGCGCATAAAATAATCTGGAGAAGTATATACAACTCACCTGCAGAGGACGGGTAATATTGTCGTCTGTGTATGCTACACGAAGGAAACAATTTACTTGCCTAAGAAAGTGTTGAATATTTAGTGATCATCACTGTGAATGTCTAGAAATGCTCTCTATTTTAAGCGTGTAGACGGTCACAAACACGCAGGATTTTAAAGCGAGGTTTTAAAGTGAGGTTGGGTTTTGGAGCAGGACTGAGGTTAATGTTTTACGATATTTCTGCAGGCTTGACCCCGATCTGCCTGCCAGTCCGTTTGCCGGTGAAATTGTATTCGGGGATGTTTTCTTTTGCTCCCTATCAAAGGTATCAGACACCGAGGGAGTCGTTTCAAAACGACCGTAATGGAGGCAATAAAACACCTGGCTTATCTGATCGCTGTAGTTAACATACGGTGCCGCTGAGAATCACACAAACCTGCACTTTGCATCTATAACTTTCTGTCCGATTCGACGGCAAAAAGTCAGCAAAACACAGCCCTGAACTCGCAGCTGGCCACAATCCCTGTTCTGTCCTTACATTAACCTTAACCACACGGCCGCAGCCGTGAAGTAAAAATAGACTATTGAATTTGTCATGTCACAACTTTATGTCGGTGTCAAACTCATTTGTAATGTTATATACGTACTTAGACCCCCACATACGCCTACCCCCTCTTTTCAACCACAAAAGTTCTCATGGTTTATGAATTTCTAATATTGTGGTTTAAATTAAAGGTCCCTATTATATTTATTGAAAGGCTGCACTTAAACAGGCATTTATGTTCGGGATTATTAATTAATTTACCATTGCAGCCATCGAAGGGATTAACTAATGAAAAGCAAGATTCCTGGCAGTGGTGTCATATACTGTACGTATCCCTAGTAACTAGTTTTAAAATTATTTAATTACCCACCATCACCATCGCATATTTGCGCCAACAGTTGTTCGTCAAAAGGACAAGGTTAATCAGATGCTGTCATCTCGCATACTTGCCTTTTAATGTGTTTCCCATGCAGACATTTCAGCGCAAAGCACGCCGTTAAAAGTGTGCCGTTCCGAAAGCGAAAGCAGCCGCTCTCACTGGGAAACGGAGACGGCAGCTGGACTAACTTTGACGGTTCATAAGAGCACTTTCCAGGAAGAAGTGAAAGTTTTCTTCTGCCATATTAGATTCGGGCGCTTGGGCTCGCCTCACATTTGGAGATACCAGCCAGTAAATGGGGTAATACTATAAGATTCTATTTGTTGTGTAATGGCCCAGCAGAAGGATAGAATACACCTGAAATGAACGTTTCTGAGTTTTTGGGTGCTGGTTGGCAAAGTGGAATGTTGCTGGGAGACACTGGCAGTGTCTTGACAGTGAGACCTGGGGTCTCTGTTTAGTGAGACATGCAACAGTGCAATGAGGTTAGAGCTTTTATGTGAGATATTTCTACATGTATATATGTAAATATATACTCATGTAGACGTTGGGTGTATACTACTTAGCTGTGTCATTAAACTGATGTTTCGGTCTAATGTTGGTGATCAGCATTAAATGGTCTCTTTAAATGATTTTGCCTGATGAGATGTTTTGATCTCATTGTAGGTTATGCAAATACACCTTCACTACTGCTGTTTCTGCACAGATGTCACTGTGCCACCTAGTTTTATCAAACAGCAGCTATTCCTATTTCAGGGTTGGGAACTTTATGCTACTGTGGCCTGTGTGTCACCTAGAGGATTCTGGGTAAAATGTATTCCCCCCCGCGTTGCACTGCAGGAAAGATGATTGACTGTTGAGGCAGGCGTGTGGTTGGCTATCGGTTCATCAAAGGTCACGGCAACCCTCTCAGTCCTGCTGGGATCTCCAGGCAGAAAGCCTTCTTGTTCAAGGGCGGTCTTTGTGAAGGAGCACGCCTGACCGGACCTGAGGCATTCCTCTCTCCCTGAGCTGGTCTCCCGTAGCACCTATTGTGTCTCATGGGGCAGGTAGAAGTTACGAGGTGAGGGGTCCATTACAATGCCAATTCCCGCACGGATAACCCCCCCCCCCCCCTTGTGGTGTTGCCCGGCAGCACGTGTGAGCTGGGGAGGTGGACTGGTGGGTTTGGGGTAGGTTTTGGCTCTGTGCTGCCAGATTTTTTGAAAGCGGCCACCCAGACAGGGGCACCATTAACCAGGAACAAAGGCAAGCCCAGACCGGCTAAGGCCAGGATTATGGTGCATAATGAGGCTGTCCAACAATAATGCCTGAGCAGACAGGGCAACAGGAAGTGCCAGTGGACTCAGCAGAAATGGACTCAGAGACAAACCGGTCCTACTCCACTCAGGCCCAGGTTGTGTGTTAGGGTCACAGTCTCCCCAGTTAGCTGCACAGACCAGTGCTTCTCCAGTGTCCTCTGTTAAACTGGAATGACAGCGGGTGGTGGACAGTCAGGGAACTTCACCTGCTGGAGGCACAGGGGTCTTACGCAGTAACAGTGACATGTTGGTTCCTTGTGACGGCCTGGGATGTTTGCAGTTAAGCCCGAATTGAAACAGGAAAGAGGTTGTTATGGAACAAGTTTAATTGTTTTTATGTGTGGATTTTCAAAAAGCAACATTTGTTGCTGCAGCAGACTGGAAGGGCATCCTACCTCTAGCTTGACACGCTGGGGTTCATTCTGGACGACACAGATGTTCTGGATTTAAGTGGACAGTCTGAGATCTTTAGTTAACAAAATCAATTTGGGGGGGGGGGATATTCTACTTTCCCCTAAGGGCCTGAGATGCGTGAAATGTTCGTAAATAGAGTTTTACGCACTTTGCCACAAAACTCCTGGGGTTTACTGAGATTGGGGCATCTTAGTGGTCCGCCGGGGGTAGACAGATGAGTGTCCAGAGGTCTGTTATCGTAACAGCCCCCCTCCCCACCCCCCCTCATTGGGAAGTCTGAGACAGACTGTATGAGCTAGCTGCTCTAATCTCATCCCAGGTTTCCACAGACGCCTTGCGGCAAATGGGGCTGGACCTCCCGTTCCTCTGAAGGCAAAGGTCACTGGGGGCGCAGCCCACAGCAGGGGGGGGGGACTCAGCCCTTCCTGTTAGAGATCAGGTATTCAGGTGGATGGAGCCTCGTTGGGGGAGGGGCCTTTAAGGGCCTTTCTGTGTGCTGTGGTGTAATAATACTGTATGCATCGCTTGCGTTTTATGAAGGCAGAAAGAATGTGTGTAAAAATGCCTGTTTTACTGTGGGCACCCCGTTAGGATGAGTGAAACATCAAGCCTTCGAATGCTCTAGCTCTGAGGCGGTTATAAGACAAAAGCGCATATGTTAAAAAATATGGTCTGTCCCCTATTCCGGTGGGGGTAAGAGGGCATTCTCCAGAGTTCACTGGGAGCAGTAGAAGCCCTTGTTAGCCTCTGTTAGAGATGCTCGGGCTTGGATTGGCAAACGTTCAAACAACTGACGGCTTCAGCAGAAGCCTGGGAAAAGTGAACCTGGCAGGTGAAAGGTCACCGTCACTGATAACCAGATCGTGAATTATGGGGTGAGATTAATTGGATCAAGCCGCAAGCTCAGCCCTAACAGTCTTTTTTTAAACAGGAATCCTGTTTGAGAGGCAAGAATAAACAAATGCTCGGTGAGACGCGGCATGCGCCGACCCGGGGGAGGACGAGAGCACCAGCCGCCCTCCCCAGGTGTGAGCCATGCGGGCTGCCTCTCTGGACACAGGCCCCCGCTGCCGGCCGTGTTCGGGCTTGCCCAACGAGCTCGCTCTCATTTGCGGCGCTTTCCCACAGTTACCGGTGAGGGGAAACCATGCCGTCCTCGGGGGTGTCGGGCGTGTGTCCGGGCTGCTTTCCAGCTCAGGAAGTGGGGGCCCGGGAAGATGTGCAGGAGAGGTAGGAACGCCAGCAGGGAGAGACGCAATGACAGCTGGGATTTGTTTATCTTCTCCAAAACTTTATTGTACTGGAGAAGCAAAGATAGGTACATTGGAGGTTTTCCCTCTAAGGATTACATGTTCGGGCATTCCCAATTTCTGGTATTTGGCAGTTGGGAGTGAATTGGGTCTCTTAAGATAATTTTAACCAGAAACTTGGGATCAGGATCAGGATCAGTCTGGATCAAATGTGGCTCCTCCACTGCGTATTCTGGAGAATTCTGTCGCTAGTGGGGTCAGTGTAAATGTGACAAGTAGGTGGGCTGAAATTGCCCAGGGCAGAGCTCGACACACACCAAAGGCACGACCCCCCCCCCCCACCATGCAGACCATCCCCCCCACTTTACCTGTCACCTGATACTGGTGAGAGCCTCGGCGGCCTGAGGAGGGACAAAGCGTTTCTAAGAGGACAGGAGATAAAGAGCGCCCCCAGTGGCCTGATCTATCATGGCACTCACTCAGTGCACATGAATGCATATATTTTTACTCATTTAGCAAACGCTTTTATACAAAGCAATTTGCATTTTTTTTTTTGGTTTTTTGAGAAAGCAGGACCAGACAGTCCCTGCGGGTGAAGCACCTTGCTCAAGGGCCCAACGGTGAAATTATTTGGTGAAATCATTTGTTTTCACACACCTACACACTGTCACATTCCTCACACACAAAGACACACGCATGTGCTCACAGCTGCATTAGCCGGAGAGCTAATTAATGATTCTTAATCCCGTTCCAATATAACTGACAAACAGACTGACAGCAAAGAAAACATTTTGACATCATTTTTTATTTGTCCGCATGGCTTTTGCTTCTCAGGATTCAGTCTCCGGGGACATTTCCTTAAAAGATCTCCTCCCCCCAGCAATGTGCCAAAATCGATAGTCATGGTGCGCGCTGCCAAAAAAACAGGCGTTATCAAACCTTTCGATTTTCTCTGGCACCCGAGTGCGGGAAGGTGAGCAGGGGTGTGGGAAGATAGAAATCCTGGAAGCCCAAGACAATGACAGGAGTTACCTTCATGGTAAACACCTGCTCTGCTGCCTGCTGGGAGGGGACTCCTGTCTGAGACTCCTGTCTGGGACTCCTGTCTGGGACTCCAGTTCGGGACTCCTGTCTGAGACTCCTGTCTGGGACTCCTGTCTGAGACTCCTGTCTGGGACTCCAGTTCGGGACTCCTGTCTGAGACTCCTGTCTGGGACTCCTGTCTGGGATTCCAGTTCGGGACTCCTGTCTGGGACTCCTGTCTGAGACTCCTGTCTGGGACTCCAGGTCGGGACTCCTGTCTGAGACTCCTGTCTGGGACTCCAGTTTGGGACTCCTGTCTGGGACTCCTGTCTGGGACTCCAGTTCGGGACTCCTGTCTGGGACTCCTGTCTGTTCGGGATTCCGGTCTGAGATTCTGGTTTGGGATTCTAGTCCCGGTTCCTAGCGATTCCTGAATGAAGCACCACCATTGTGGGTTACTCTGAGTGATGTGCTGAAATTGACCTGGCATGGAGGGAGGGAATGATGGCAATTGAAGTAAGGAACGATGGAATGAAGTATATCCAAAATATATAGTTTTTTGCTTTTCAGTTGTTCCAAAGGATCTAAGACATCATTTTCAGTTTTAACGCTGTTACGTCACTGTGCCGGGCGATGTTTAATATCTTCATAAAGATTTTTATCTTTTGTTTCTGATAAGACGCCTCTTAGAGGTGTCATGGAGATGTACCGTTTACTGTACACAGCAACATGTTTCCCCCGGCAACAACACAGCGATTTATGTAGAATTAGCTGTCATCTGAGGCACGCAAAATTCACCTGGGAGCGTCTGGCATGGGAATTTTGCAACAGATATAGTCCTACTGCATATGACAGTGATTGAAGCTGTTTACTAAGATCTTTTACTTTGATCTTGGACTCATCCCAGGACCCAATGGCCTTAGTGCCAATAATCAGAGAGGCAGAGTAATCAGTTTAATCATGTAAATCTTCCAGGCCTGAGCGATCCTTTCCACCGCGCAGCTCTGTGAACTTGCGTATCTCCACTGCCTGACTAACCAATTGCTCCTGTGTTTCCTGTGTTCCTCAGAGGGCCTACACATTGATTCTGGAAGCCCTGGACTTCAATAACAGCAGCAGTGGAGGCAGTAAGTAACCCCCCCCTCCCCAAGACTGTGGCTGATTCCATTTAACGGGGAACCCTCTTCTCCACACAGAGATTTAGTGCGTAAGATGGGTCAGCGGGGTGCGGTGGGCAGCCGGACATTTTTTGTGTAACATAGAACCAAATCGACTACAGGAACTGATATGTGGGTCTCAGAGGTGTTGGGGGGGGGCTGAGATTGGCATACTGAGCCTTTCAGGTCAAAGACAGAAATGGAAGTTCGCCTCCCAACACCCCCATCCCCCCCCCCCCGGGTTGGAGGCCTGTGTCTCAGAGCATGCAGATAGACTGACAGGTGCTCCTGACAGAGAGAGAGCGAGCAGGGTGCCGGCCGATCAGGGTTTGGGGGGGGGGGCACATGGGGTCGTATACCTATGAAAATGTTTTTATATACTTGATGACTAATAGCAGGTGAGGTTGGGGGGGTCACGCGATGGGGTTACCTGATCCGTGAAGCGCGGTTATGCCTGTGAATAGGACCCAGTCTGTACCCACACGCACACACAAACTCATGTCCGGGTCTGTCGCCTGGATAAAGATCCGTGCCTAGACAGACCTGCGGGCGGGATGTGGGCCCTTTAGGGCGGGGACTGGCGAGAGGTGGGGGCAGGTCGGGCCGGAGTGAGTTCAGCAGGCAGTGTGCCTATGACGCCCTTTCAAGACAGGCCATTAGGCACATGGCGTCAAAACTGGCAGCGTGCAGTGAACCCCACCCCCCAGGCCTGGCTTGTAAAGAACACCCCTCCCAGC
>JAODKF010000068.1:5700476-5715916 GCA_026779585.1 Mormyrus proboscirostris | reverse complement strand
GTTTTTAAAAACCCGACCGAAATTGGCTCAATAAGACCCTTTTCAGGAAAACCGCACAGCAAAAATGATTCAGAGATCAGGAATCGCTGTGTATATGCGCTCGCCGGACACGTGCCAACACGACGTGTTCATTAAATCACACGCACCATTATGGCACGTGTGTCTCTCTCTCCACTCGGACGCCCCCCACCCTCAGGCCCTCTTCAGCCGCCTAAGCCGTGACTTTCTGGGCACATTCTCCTCCCGTTCTATCTCTGCAGGCCCGGAGCTGACACGCGGACGAGGGGGGGGGCCGGCCCGCCCAGAAGGGCCTTTAGCATCCACGACGGGGCAGTCCCGGCCCAACAGCCCCACGTCGTCTTCCGCGAGGGGCACTCCCGAGTCCGATTTCCCCGAGGTCAGCGGGACTGGTTCTACCACGCTGTCAGCTGATCCGGCCGCCGGGTTCGGCTCGGGTTCCCGCGGATGCGTCGCCATGGAGACCGGCATGAGGGACTCGGGAAAACACGTTTCGTTCTTTGCCTCACTAAAGGACTCTGAAGCCCATCTGAGGCAGATTCTCTTGGCACCGTCTCCATCTTCCCGAGAACTGCGTCCGCCTCTCCCCCTGTTCTCTGGGCCACACCCCGCCTGCGGTGGATCTGAGTCACACCTGGAGGAGACGCCGGCGAGGCTGAGGGCCGGCGTGGGGAGGCTGGCTGTTCTCGGCCTGCCCGCCTCTCCAGGCTCCATGGAAGGAAGCTGAGGAGGGCCGTGAACTCGATCATCCTCCCAGTCCGGCGCCTGAACCCTGAGCCGGCCGTCTCCGGCGAGCGCCGGCGGGACGCAGCCTTCTGATCGCGTCGTCATGGCAGCAGCAGGGGGCGGCAGCATCGACGGCAACTCTCCTCCGGTATCCCGGTGTGCCTGGATTCTGGAATACGCCTGCTTGACGCTGCCGGATAACGGGACAAGTATGACGAGTGGTGTGGGTGTGGAGCGGAGGCGATGGCGCCCCCCGCAGTTCACACGGAACACGGTGCGGCATGCTGCACTCACATCTTTTGAAGGGCGTTCCTCTTTGTTATCGCAGCGCTGTCGGATGGGGTTTCGGTTTCACGGGTCCCGTGAAAATACTCTGACCTGCTCTGCCCGTGAGCCGCCATCTTGAAAAGACAAACAGTGGATGGTGTGAGCGAGACAGAGAGAAAGACTCGGAAACCCACGGTCCAAAAACAGTGCGACTGCCAGATCACACGAATATGACACCACAGGATGAATTATAATGCCGTTCAACCCATTATCGACACTTGTACTTCAAATCTTTTAATTCACATTTAATTTTATTTCCCAGGTGCTGAGGGTCTGGCCCAACACACTGCAGCCACGATATTCATCACTGTTCCAGGCTGTAGTCGCGAATCCTTTATCACACCGCTAATCAAAACAACGAACAAAAAAGGGACCCATGTTTGCGAAAATATCCACGATTCTCACAAAGGGCCGGCAGCGAGGCCTGGTTCCTAAAGATAGAGGCACTTTCATTGCATCCCTAAATCGTGACCACCTTTCAGACAAGTGGAAAGTGCCAGAAGGGCTGGCAAAACCTGGACATACAGTGAGCGGCATGGAATTGCAGAATGGCTGGCCACCCATGTTTAACCAATTAATGAGTGTGATGTGTGTTCTGTGACACTGTTCCCAGAACTCGGTGGGTGCGGGGAGAGGGTGTTAGGGAGGTTTCTCTTGGTTCTCACAGAGCGCCGTGGATACAGAGTGGACCGGAGACAGAGGCCGCTCTGCAGGAGGGCCGCTTGTTCCGGAGTGAGCCGATCCGGATAGCTGACAGAACTGGCCCCGGGGAGAATGAACCAAGATTATCGCATTCATTGTAGTTTGGGGACAGCGGATGAAGGGAATTAACAAGCATTATGAACATTCCGGACCCTTTGCTCGCTTTATTAAACCCTTGTGCCGAACGTGGCGGCTCTGGGCCCCGAGGCTCCGGATGGCTTCCAGAAATCACCATGCTGAACTTTCCCTTCTTGTTAGTTTTTTGGGTTTTTTTTGTTTTTTTTTCGGGTTTTGCTTCCCGGTTCCCAGAGACGTCTCACAAAAACAGGTGGTTGTAGACATGATTTTATGACCCCCCTCTCTCTCTCTCTCTCTCTCTCTCTCGTCCCATCCTCCCTCCCTCCCCTGCACATCATAGGGCAAACCTATGAGGCGTCAGCTACTTATCCTTACACATCATCGGGGGATTTTATTTTAAAATAAAAAGGTGAAGTTCCTACGCCTAAGCAGCACCGAAGACTGATGCCAGGTGGGAATGCGCTAACAGGGCGTAGGGAGGAAAGGGTTAACAGTGCTCCGCCAGCCATCTACAGCCTTGAGATGGTGCCGTGGCACTGGGAACCCGGGGGCAGGGGGGAGAAAAACAACGAAAATCCACGCCAGTGCAGGAACACGGGGGTGAACCCACGGACACAAGAAGGGCCACCTCAACCACCAGAGATATACCTGAGCAAAGGGGGCGTGGCACACAAACCGCCTCCCACATGTGAATGAAAGTGGCTGATCCGGCACACGGTCCAGAACCAGGACTCGGGCCCCCGGCTGCAGCACCCGGCTCTCAAGAGACAGCACCGAGCAACATCAACACGGTGCGATGTCCAAGACCCAAAAAAGGGCAAAGGAAAATTAAAAAAAAAAAAAAAAAAAAAACTGTGAGAACAAAGGTATGGTGACCGCTTTCCTTGCCACCACGCCCTGGGAGCGAGTAGTTGTTTATTTTGAAAGCTGAACAATTAACGTGGGGAGTATGAGTCAGACTCAGAGGACTGTGGGAAATGAAGAAACTGCAAGAGGCGAGAGCAGAGATACAAACACCGCAAAACAAGGAAACAGCTAAAGAAAAAAAGAGAAGGCAGGCCGTTTAAAAAAAGAAAAAGGCGACAATTTACTCAACAGCCTCACAGGGCACAGGACAGCCGTCTATATGTACTGTTACATAGTGACATTAAGCTGTGTAAACAAAGGGCTGAGGTTAGCTTATGCCTGGTACGTACACAGAGGTCACCTCTTCAACGGTACATAAAAGTAAAAAGAAACGCAACAGAGGCACAATGTCCACCCAGAGCATGGTGGGGGTTGGGCATGTCCCGTTTCAGTCAGGTAGACTTCCAGAAACGGGACACAAATGTCAGACCCCTGTTTGGCCGTGTCGCCGCCAGCGGTGGGACTCCAGCGACGTGCCCGATTTTACAGTGAAAGCGTTCTTTTAATGTTCTCATAACGTTTGAGCACAATCATCGGGACAGCAAATCCTGTAGATCCTGTCCTACTTCAAAATGAAAGCCCGTTACAAAAAAGTTGTTTTCCTATAGACGCCTGCAGCTTAAGGAACCAGCTGTATGTTCCAGACCCAGGGCAGGTTCTAATGGGGGAAACAGGATCATCACTTTGGTCAATCCTCTAAGCTGGGTTACCAGGCAACATTCCCCGAGGGCAACCAGGGACAGCCGGAGGTCATTTGCGGCCTGTCAATTTACACGGAGACCTGGCTTCAGGCTGGGTGTCTCCGTCCTGTTCACGTGAAAAACCAGTCTGTGGCACCATCACTTCCTGAGCGCCATGGCTGTTTTCATATCCTGCGGGCACATCCACCAGTATCACTTCTGGCTGCCTGCAGCCCGGAGTACACCCTAGGAACACCGTGTTTGTTTTGCCACGTCAGACCAGACTCCCACGGGTTGGCGCCAATGGAGCCCAAATCCTTCCTTAAGACCTCATCATGTATGGCATCCCATGACCCTTCCGACATCTCAAGGAGAAACGGATCATTTGGAAGTACGTGGGGAAATGCAAGGGGCAGTGTCTGGCATCGCCACCTGAGGCCCAGGCCTGAGCTGGGAGGGCATGGGATCACGTCCCCCACCCCCTCTCACTCGATGGGGTTTAGCAAGATGTTACATAAAGTAAAAGTGGCCCCTTTCCTCTGCCTACACTATCTGTTATTTTGCTGATGTTTTCACAGGGGATCTGTTGACCATCTCATCTCCTGGAGGCAGCCTGAAATATTTCTGCACTCGAAACTTTTGTGTCAATATATAATTAATATAATAATTAAAAAAAAAAAACCCTTTCCCTGGAGCTCTGGGTCCGGATGTGACTAAGGCTTCTGCCAGCTGTGAGGAAAGACACGGTTTAGGAGCGGGAGCGACAGAATAGCGACAGGCGTATTTACTGCAAACAGCGTGTGGTAATGGTGTCAAGACGGCCCCCACGTTGCCCGGGTCACTGAACTAGGGAACACTGATGAGAAAGATGCCCATGTGTGCTGTGGATGAAGCAGGACTGCAGGCTAGTGCAGGACATTACTGAGCTTTGCCAAGGAAGGACACAGCTGTGCACAATCCGTTACCCCCCCCGCCACCATGTCCCCCCCCTCCCCTGTTCCTGCTCCCTCTCCCCTAATAAGTCGTGGAGCCCTCAGACAAATTAGAACAAAACGAATGAGGTGAGCAGATAATTGTTCAGTCATGCAAAGGACTCTGGTCTGGTGGCCTACCCCATCAAACCAGCAGCACTCACCCACAATCCCTCCCTCAGCCTGACCGCGTCCACCCCCCCAGCCATCCTTGCTGTCCCCAAGACAGGGAAACCACATCCCAAGAAGAATAAAGTGGGGGGGGGGGGGGTTTAAAAGTCCCCTCAGTTGGAAAAATCAGTTACACAATCTGAACTTTTCACTACCGACTACAGTGTGCTAAAAATATTACAATTGTCGCTTTCATTGAAGGCCAAAAGAACGAAAGAAAGGAAAAAAATTAAAAAAACAACAGAAAAAGCACAGCAGCAAGAAGGAGCAGGGTGATCGTGGGACAGGCATGGCCGATGCCCTTGATGTCTGCGCCAAGGTGAGAGGGGGTGGGGGGGGGGGGGGGTTGTGTGTGTCTCCTTGTCTCATCTGAAGCACAGACGAGTTCCTGGGGACGTCAATCAGGGAGCCGACACTGGGGAAACTGGGGGTTTGGAACCCATATCCCCATGGTACGCCCAAGACGTAAACACCCCCGAACCCATCATCAGATAAAAGCACAGGCAGGACTGCATGAAGTCCTTGGGAAAAGCCATATAACAGGGAAAAACATTTCAACAAATTATAGGGTATTTACAAAAACGTGAAAATTCATCGTTATGAGGCTGAAGCCTCAGTTAGCCTGTCAGCCCCCTTCTCATATGACTCACGCTAACGGTAAATTGAAAGGAGCGTCTGACGCAGGTGTGCTTGTATGTTTTAAGCCGAGGCCTTTAGCAACATTTAAAATAAATAAAGCTACATTCAAAGAGAAGCTTCTCACCCCTGACAGGTTCCCGTCTGCACCAAGCTCTGGTTCCCGGTCTTCGAGGAGACTGGCACAGACGACAAAGCGCTCAGGAAACACGCGCAAATCTGGGTGGGGGGAGGGGGCGGAGGAAGAGAAAGGGAGCCAAAACTTTAATCAGCATGGTGTCCAAACCATAATTAGAGCCGATGACTGGTGCATTTTAGCGGAAAAGCTCTCTGCAGCAAGATGTCTATTTTGATTCTGCAGTACAGAGCCAAAAGAGAAAAAAAAGTTTTAATAAATGGCGTTTGCGTGTTATTGCTCACACGTGTGTGAACAGCTCAGCAACCTCGCCTCTTTATGGGACGGTCCTCCTAAAAAGAGCCCCCAGGGCAGCAGGCTAATAGCCAGGAAAGAGTCCCGGGTTTAATGGTAGAAGTCTGGGCAAGGTCTCCCTCGTGTCAAATGTTGACGCCGGAGTACGGCAGTCGCCAATCAGCCAGGCGCTGGATGTAACGGGACCCAGAGCAAAAACAAACCACATTTTATAACGTATTCCTGTTTATTCAAGTCCAGCTCCAGAAAATTACCATAAAAGTCGGAATGCAAACCATGCTATTTGTCAGCTGATTTCATTTTTTTTTTAACTCATAATAGGGCACTTTTGGAACAGGCCTCAATTACTTATTTTTTGGAGGTTTCTCTCTTTTTTTTTTTACTGAAACTCTTGTTAAACTATTATTTTTAAAGGAGCAGCATGTGATATTCAAAAACACACATGGACGGGTTCTGGTCTACTAAATGGAAGGTGACACTAAAATGTATGTGGAGTAAATAAGCGGAGGACCAGCGCCGCATGACCTCCCTCCCTGCATGTTCCATAAGGACAACCCACCCTTCACTTTAGGTAGGCCTTGGGCCTTTTAGAAGGTTCTTTCATAACATGGGACAAGGAGGACAGTTCCAAGGCCATGAATGGTGACCTTTTAGTTACGGAAAGGTGCAGTATTTGAGTGGTACAGGGTCGCATTATATTTCACATTTTATTTAGCAGAGGACTTTTGTGAGAGCAGGGTCAGACAGTGCTCAAGGCCCCAACACTCAGCCAAGCAGGGGATTTGACCACACAACCTTCTGATCACAGGCACGGTGTTTTAAGCCGCTGAGCTGCACAATGCCCAGATGCACTCAGAGTTTAGCACTGCTTTAGTTGATTTTTAATTCAGTAAAAAAACATTTGTAACAAATAAGAAATGTGGAAATTGGACAAAATAATAATCATTATGAATTATGAACGATAAGCAGCACAGCAGCCATGATAATGAGCAGCAGCAAGAATAATAACTTCATAAGGGCCTGAAGAGTTTTGTTGCTGCCTTGGGATAAAGTGTTTATGGGGGGGCAAGGTGGGAGCTGGGTGGAGGTCTGGGAAGCACCAACACACACGGGGGGGGCTTCCTCAGAGACCTCTCACACGGAGGCTGTCATTTCCTCATGCCCCCCACCCAGTAGCATTCGCTGCGGCAGGTAGGTGAGCAGTAAGGCCTGGCCTGTTCCATCAACTACAGCCTCTCTGTGCTCCCCCCTCCAAATTGCATCACAGATTCAGTTTACTATTCTTCATTTATGTTGTACAGACAGGGGCCTGAAAACAGGGAGCCATTCTATTGCAGTTGACATCCAGACCCCCCCCCCGACACTCTGACCCCAGCCCATTCCAAATCCCCACCAAGAGCATAATGCCCCACTCACATACCTCCATACCGCCGGCTGACGATGCACCTCAGGTTGACATGCCGCTTCGTGGAGTACACCGCCAGGCGCAATCGCTCCCCTGTCGGAACACCAACAGAGGGATGAGGGCCCCCATGGATGCGGGGGGGGGGGCACGGAAACAGGAAATCTCAGCAATGCTACACTGAGTGAGACAACAAACAGCACCCGCACCGCTCCGAGCCAGCATCACCGCAGGCGTGTCTCCTAGAAACGTTCCGGAAATCATCCTGGTCACATTCAGCTCGGCAGTGACAGGGAAGAAAAAGTAGATGAGATACTTTAAACCCAAATTAACAGCTAAGATTAGGGCCTCGATGTGAATCCGAGTCGAGAACAGCTGGACTCGTCAACAAATGTCAAAGCAATTTTCATATTAAGAGATTTCATTGAAATATAATAACATTCAGAACATTAGAATATACTGTGAAGCTGGATGGAAAAAAAAATAAACAAAACAGAGTCTGATATGCATTTAGAGCTTAGGTCTGACATATTTCACACTCATTTAGCATGTGACCCGAGGTCCCTGCCTCAGGACGTTCTTGTTGGTGGGGCGTTTAGATTACAGGCATACCAGAGATTCTGCTTGTTCTCACAGTCCCCTTTGGGGGTTCCTTGAATGGTCCTAAGTCCCTCAAGAATCACTATCGGGTCTGAAAGCATCATGGGGGGGGGGGACCATGACTAGTCCTTCCCAAAGGCTATACATCACACCGTCTAGTTCATCTGAAAGCTGCTCCATCCATCATCTCCGGCAGGCAGGGATTCTTTCCCCATCGACGTATAACAAGAATGGACTCAGGGATATGATCAGCACCCACGCAACATGGGGTAGGACCTCCAATTGAAGACCAGAATGAAGACCTCCAGACACCACAGACCAGGGGAATTAATCATTCTCTTGCAGCAAACCTAACGGGGTGACATCTAAAATGTGTCTAAAGAATAAACCAATAGATCGGTTTGATAGACTTTCCCGCTTTGTCCTCTGGAAGGACTGGAAGAGATCAAAGTCTTCCCAACGACAGGCTAATACTGTATGCGGCAGAAGAAACGATGCGGGAAATAATGTAGTGGGTGACACAGATGCGCCATTGTTTCAAGGTCTCTCCAGCCCCCTTTTGAAATGCAGATACAAATATAGCCCATGTTTATTCTGTGCTTGCTTAAATCAGGACAGCAAGCCCCCCAAGTCTGCCCGAGGACCAAACCTGCACCTCATTTTCCTCTGCTAAGTTCCATTCCGCCTCCCCATTGTGCAGAAGAGGAAATTAACCAGTCAGGTTTTAATTTAGGGACCAGCAGGAAAACAGGACGGTCAAGGCGACCTTTGTCATCGTCATCATCTAGGGAACACAGTCACCGGACCGGTTCGGCCTTATGAACAACAGGACAGCTCGAGCTCATGAACTTCATGTCTGTGTTCTTTGGAAAGTCCCTGAGACTCCATCAACACCAGCACCAAATCCAAGCCCCGTTTCACCACGGCATGTTAGCAAAATGTCCGGCCAAAACGGTTTCACCGTCTAGTGCCCACACGCAGGAAGTGGACAGGTTGCTGTTTGGTGGCTGTTGCCTTGACTACTTGATAAAATCCATCCTGAACAAGCCAAGAACTCATCTTAAAAGCAAGAGTATGAAGTAGGTGGCAGCGTGGTGTATAGACTGTTTGGCGATGGCTTGCCCCCAGCCCGCACTCGACAGACATGCGAATCACAGATGGCTCTTTCTCCCATGCAAGCCATTTTACTACAAAGTGAACAGCAGGGCGATTGTAAACTGCTTCAAAAAGAAAGGCCGCTGATATTTGCCACGTAATGACACCCAATTAAGGTCTAAAACCCACAAAACCGCCTCAGGTAGACAGTTAAAGCCTTTTGGCGATGGCTTGACTGCCCCCATAATCCTCCTGCAGTCTTTCACCATGTTTGTCAAGGCTGAACCTTCAGCCCCTGACTCCCTTATTCTCTCATCGGATCAGTAGTGTACAAAAGGTCAGAGAAAGAGCACGACATCCATCTTCAGTACTTGTGTTTTTGACCAGCCAAAAAACTTGTATGCCAAACAAGCCAACAGTAACAGGAAAGGGCCTTCAGCCATGGAACTTCAGTCGCTATCAAGAATCTATATTGAAACTGTAAATACCTTCTATGGCACTGAGCACACGCTACCTTTAGGGGAACAGTGCTGCTGGGCAGAGCCATCAGAGCTGATGGACCAGACCAGGCTCTCTCTCCTTACTCGCTTCTCAGGTGTCACCATGTGACAGGAAGTTGATGCCCAAACTAAACCCCTTAGATGTTAGGAGGGGGGATCAGAGACACACTGCATAGGAATGGGAATCCTCACCGCTAACCAATATTCTTATGCAAGTTTAAAAAAAAAAAAAAAAAAAAAATGCAGTATGTATGCAGAAGACGCTTTGTAGGTGAATGACGCGGTGAATTTTTGGTACACATTACCCATTTAAAGTAAAAGTAAACAACCGAAGGAGAAAAATGCGTCGCTTGTCGAACATTATGCCTACGCATGCAAAGGTCCCGCTTTGTACCCAGCATATTTTTACCCATTTCTGGAAGCAGCTGCTCTCAAGCACTTGAAACTTGTGAGTTATTTAGGGGCTCAGATTTAGTCCATTGCATGCAAAGAACGTCTTTCCACAAAGTGCAGAAGCATTTGTGTGTCCTCCCCGGTGGCCTGGCTGTGCCAATTCCCAGGACAAGGCCGTGCGAGATGTCTGGGGCTGGGAGCTGGGAGCTGAGAACACCCAGCCCACACATCACAGAAGGCATCAGCTGTTGTTCAAACCTTAAAAGTCCGGCACAGTTATGGAGTTGGTTTTGGCCCCGAGCCCAGGCCCCGTCACTGAAAGCTGCACGATTCTGCTTCACAGAACGTTCACCAAACCATCTTTTGTTGCTCGACACACACTAGACCGTGCAAAAATGGATTGGGCACTGCTCAGGACATGATTTCCGGGAGAGAGACCTTTGGAGCTTTTGACTTTGAATGAAAATGTTCCGTACATCAGGCCAGGGGAATGGGTGGGTTGATCTGGCACACAGACCGACGCTGTTGCAACAACGCACTGTAAACAAGACCATGTGATAGGCCTGTGCACCCCGCCTGTGGGAAAACGAGAAGCAACCGGTATAATTGTTGACAATTACAATACATAGACCAACACCCGATATGCATTTTTCTGTCCTTGGAAGACTTCCTGTGATTAATCGACCTCGCCGTCTTTAGGAATGACACTGAGTCTTGCTAGCGGCGGCCAATCTGCCACAACATGCGCCGCTGTCCTGGGCTACGGCGGGCCAGCACTCAGATGCAATCGCACACAGCAGTAACGGCTCACTTTTGACCCTCTGTGTGAAAATATGTGTGGGGGGTGTCTAGAAAATGAGGGGAAAGTCAATATGACCCCAAAAAAGGTCAAGAAATTTGTGTCAAAAATAAAATACCAGGGGTAGACGAACATCGCCTTACCCCCCCCCCAGCAGACAGGCTCCAAACGTTTGCTGAAAGTCAGACACTCTAGCTCTCACTTCAAGGTATTTTTAATAAACTACAGAAGATGGAGATTGTATATGATCAGATAGATAGATCAGACAGACGGACAGATACACCATTTTTGCCCAAGTATAGGTTATTCATATGCAGGCTCGACCATGAGCATAATAGAAACCACCCTCCCCCCCCAGACAGGGAGGCTAACCAAAGCAGGTCTTTATGTGGATGTGTCAGGGTCCCGAACAGGGTGGTTAATGCCAAGCCACATGTTTGTTGAGACCTCTTCTGAAAGACACGTGGAGATGGGGTCAGCCCCAGACTCCTCACCGTGCCAGGCTGAGCGGCCCTCACGGGATTCCTGCTGTCCTACGTCCGAGGGGATTCCAGTCTGCGCCCTGGAACACTGCTGGCCCATCTGGGCTTTGATGTCGACAATGGCATCTCCATCCTTTATTCTTCCCCTCCCCGGGGATGGGCAGGGGCAGGACCAAGCAACCACATGTAAGGAGCGGACAGACTTCCCTGGAACAACCACTGCTCAGCTGTAGCTTTAACTTCGGGTGGCGCTTTATCGCTCCGCCGTGTCCACATGTAACAATATTTGCTCAAGAGCGCTCGATGCAACAAGTGGTCGACCTCTGCGCTACGGTTACAGAATGAGCCAGCGTGGTACCGCGGCCCAGCTGACGTGCTCGATTTGGGATAGGTCACGGAAGGAATGAGGTCTTGTTTCGCAGGGGCGGGTGAGGGTTAGCCCAGCCCAAACGAGATGTGCAGAACAAACGGCAGTCAACCTGTAGGTACAAGCAGATCTGGAGGTCTTCCACGTCTTAGCGAAAGCAGGCTGAGTGCCAATGAAGCTGGAATTCAGTGAAGAGGAGGATGAAGTTCTGTGCAAACTACACGGCATCGTGGCAGAGTTACTCCGCACACATCAATTAAACCCTGGGGTTTAACTTACCAAGCAAACAAAGGCTCCCCAACAGGAGCCGATTCATCCGAACTGCCGGAACGCTACAAATACACACGACGAAATAAACAAAATTCAAACATAAAAACATATCATGCATCCAGTACTTGGCCTACAGATTAAACATTGGTACATGACTTAAAAACAAGTCTGGTATTATATGTTTTTCATGTATGGTTCCAAGATACTGGAACGATTCTACCCCCAAGTAATTACTGGTTGTTGTACTAATAACTGTCACTGCCCCCTCCAGCACTTACAACATGAAAAACTTGCTCTTACAGCATTAAGGGTACCGCATATTTAGTGTTGCTCATTCTTATGCAATGGGAGAGTTTTTCTGGCTACCTGACATCTGGAAAATGATTATGGATGTTAAGCTGATAGAAATGTTATTGTACTAAGCAAGTGGAAGGTCACTCTCGGTGCTTATGCATGAAGGAGACATGAAATGCAACTTGATCTATCTACAACAAATTCAGATGAGGAGAATTAACCTTGCTGTTCATGAAAGAGCAGCGTCCATCACAGCGCTAAATACTGGTGAGCATCCCCAGATTCATAGCATTTCACTCTGGTGATAATTGCTTGAAGCACCATGTAAGACAGCTGTTAGCAGACTAAAGGGTCACGGTCAAGAATTTCCCCTGGGAGCAATAAAGTATATCTCATCTTATCTTATCTCAAAAACAGAAGCCCACGCATGTGAAAAGACGACAAATGACGTTTTCTGCTATCTGACGGGCGAACATACAAAGACAGTGAGCACCGGAGATCTTGTCTATTGCAGGGAGCCTTGAAAATGCTACCTGGCGCATATCCATGACAGCACCCTGAGGAACCGGCACAAAACCACCCTGAACCACCACAAATAAGAGTCATGGCCTTCAGGCATTAGCTCTCCCAAAAAAAAAGAGGAACATAGACCATTTGGATCTTGCGAAACAATTTACTCATTTCTACTGTAAGTGTTTGGTCAACTAAAATAGTTTCCCTGAATTCATGGAACCATATGATGCGTCCCTGACCAGATTGTGGTGAGCAAAGCAGTCACATGAGCAACTTAGTACTTACGCTATTTTTTTTTTCCAGCGCTAATTACACATAAAGAGTGCAGTATGATAGTGGCGGTTGATGTTGTGGTTGTGTCCTTATAACCCATAACCGGGCCCGTTACAGCCATACATTCGGCCCATATCGTCCATCTTCACGGTTCTTGCCAAGGAGAGCCGCATCTGAGCAGTCAACTGCTACGCCGACAGTACAGGAAGCAGTATGGGGAACAGCAGATACGGTAGCTGTGGATCAGCTGGATGCTGGGTGTATGTGGAGTGTGACCACATGCAAAAGAGCAGGAAGGGGGATCCGGGAATGAAGCGGGAACTGTAGGATGGCGGATGCCGGGTGGGGGGGAGGGGGGGAGGATGGGGGTGAGAAAATTCAAAACCTCATATCCTATTGGGCTCCACCCCTTTGTTTGACTCTCAACCTGTCCTCTGTCTTGTCAAGCCCACAGAGACCTCTGTTGTCACAATGGTGGGCGGAGTCACCTACAGCCACACCCTCCCTAGCAATAGCAGCTGAGGGAGAGAGGCCCAGCCAACGCTAATCAAACGTAGCAGGCGGAGATGCGAAAGAACAGGAAGGGACAGAAAATCAATGCCAGCAGAGCACATTAAAATGCAGTGGGACCATCCTGTCAGGGGAGCTCCCATCTGCATTTTACACACACTATTCCAAGTGTTTGAACTCCAGGTCAAGAAAAGTGCTGCTTCCAGCAATGAAAATTAATTTTAAATGTTCAGTTGGGCCCCGCGCAGCGGCCATATTGGGGAAACAAATCTTGTCCGTCAACGGAGACACTGACGCTTGCATGTTTTTCATGTCATACCTGGATTCTTCCACCACATGAAAACAGGTCCAGCACTATGCGATTTTCATGCATGGTTCCTAGATGCCGGAAGCTACCCACCAAGATCCAGATCTGCATAATCCTTCATGGCCTTTAAGAAGACCCCATCTGTTCTGGGAACACATCCACTGTCCTCATCATAACAGTAACTCTCCTGGCTCTGTTTCACTGACTGTTCCACAGTAATAGTTTCACGTGGCACTAATAGCTGCTTTGCTGTATTCAGCACTTAGGACTTTCTTAGTGTTACTTGAATAGCTATTGTAATATTAGGTCGTACTTTATTTTGTTTAACTTTTATTCCCACTGGAATTCTCATTACACTGGAAGCTCCCCCTACCAGCACTTTTATCCAAGTTGGTCCCTTGGTATTTACATGCTTGTGATATATTATGTGACTCACTTGCACGCCACTTTAGACAAAAAGATCTGCTAAATATCCATGAAATATAAATAAATATACATATATATATATAAATAAATATCCATAAATGCATTTGTCCATCCCCTCAGCAAGTCCCCAGCCCGAACACCCGCTCGGCCCAGACAGGACAGACTGCAGGTAAAGCTCATTTACAGCTTTTCTCCAAAATACAAGTAAATTGAGGTGCAACAAGCTAATCACAAATTCCTAAGTAACTCGCCATCTGAAACGGGGAGGAGGGGGGGCAAAAATTGAAGGCTTGCCCCCGCAGCTGAGAGCGAAGCCCAGGCCAGGATTTACATTAGCTGTACAAATAGCCCATTACAGCAGCCATGCACATCTGCCCATGCACATCTGCCCATGCACTGCGGGGGAGCTGCGGTAAAAGCGGCCCGCCGATGGTTTCAGGCGGCGACAGCTGCGAGGGTAGCGGGACTCTCGGCCGCACGGGGCCCCTCTCTGACCTCCGAGGGTTATCGGTGACCTTCGAACTTAATATCCACCAAAGCTCCCCCTAGCCCCCCAGTCTGGTTTTTATGGCTCCATAACAGAAGCAGAAGAGAGAGTCGCCGCTCGTAAGATTTAAAACAATAACTTTATAGGTTGTTTAAAGCGCTCAACATGTGCCCCTTTACGGAGAGCGAAGTAGATTCTGCAGGCAGCTATAACTCTTAACTGCTTAAGGAACCTGCCCCCCCACAGCACAAAAAAACCATGTGACCAACAAGACTGATGATTTTCGTGTATGAAGAACATATATCTGGCATTAAAAAAATGAACTCACAGCTGGAGTTATGATGTCATAATGTCAAACACAATTAAGGTCATAAAAACCATCATACAGCTACATGGTTAACCAACGACATCCAGTAAAGACAGAGAGAACTTCCAAAAGCAGGGGTTAAAGTTAATGATGAACCAGTGCACAGTTTCTGTACACAAACAGGTGTGTTTACTGTACAGGACCCCTTGCAGACAAAAAAAAGTAACTGGGAAATTTAGATTACACTGTATGGCCTATAAAGTTACGAGATGAAGGGATCTGTTTGAACATGATGTGGGGGGGGTTTGTGGGGGAGGGGAACAGTCCCCGTGTCTTTGTAAGAGACACACGTGCAGGGTCACAGCCCCGCTTTCATGTGGGCACGGTGTGGTCACATGCGGCCTGTTAACAACCATCCTTTAACTAGGCCGTAAACTGGCTTCCTAACAGGATTCCTTTGCTGTAGAGGTCGATTCTCCAGCAGGTCCTGGTTGAGCTTGGGGGGCACAGGGTAGGGCTGGGGTCTGGCCAGGCCTTACAGTACGGCGGTAAATTAGCAGTACAGTCAGGACTGCAGACGCGATGGCTGCTTTGAGATAGTGCCTCAGCTGAAATGGCACTAGCCCACACCCCCCACCCACATCCCTCTGGAATTCCGTGTGTCCATCAGCAGTCTTGTCCGTCTTTCAGTGAGCCTTCGGGGGGGGAGAGATGAGACAATATTTTGGAGCAGTCTCGACCCAGCCGGGGGGTGGGTGTTAAAGACTGTG
>JAODKF010000068.1:5680642-5696600 GCA_026779585.1 Mormyrus proboscirostris | reverse complement strand
CCCCCCCCCCCCCAGTGCTTGTGAAAGTGCCTTAAAAAGAATGTACGTTATCAACGTGGGATGTTTAGACTGAAACCAAGGTTCCTCCACTGGCAGTGGCCAGACAGCCCCAAGCTGCACAGATCGATGGACAGACTGACAACAGCCAAAGAGGTGTGCAGTGTGACACTGGAAGGGGATTGTGGGAAATTGCCGCTTCTTTGGGAGGCCACCCCAACCTCCATTGAAATCGTACAGAGACTCCATGAGTGTCGCAAGGGGGCATCTTCACAAAAAAGAGCATAGCCTTACACAAGAGCACCGTAGCTGAGTCAGTCTGCGCACTTCCGCTTCATTCTCTGGAAAAATCCTAAATGACCTCAAAAACACTTCAATAAAGGCGTCAGCTTGAGGGACGGCAGTGACCCACTTCTGACATTCCAGCAAGGCCTCTTTCTCGCAAACCCCCACCTACACGAATTTTTGCAGTGCAGGTGAAGTTCAGTCCTTTCCCACGCGCTCTTAGAAATTAGCTGGCCGCATCCCACAAACAGCAAATGTATTTCAATTCTGTTATAGCACACCGAATGAGAATGAAGGCCGCTTCCCAAGGCCCGGGGGATGGAAGAGCAGACCTCGAATGCTGCATCAGAGGCCCAAGGTCATCTCCTCCCAGACAGGAACACGACCCTTCGCCAGGTTACACTTCCTCCACAGATATGCATCTTCCTCTCAATGCCAATTCCATGTAAGGGGACCAGCCGGCTGGAGGAGAATCATTTAGTCCTAAAACTTTCCAAAATACCACCCAACACTTAAGCCCTTGCATGTAACCAGTCGACGCCATCATGGAAAAGGGCGGGAAGCTTACATGTAAAAACGAAAACAGCAAATGCAATGGTGAGCAGGGTCACGCCAAAGCGGACAGGGGGTGTCCATCATTACCCCACGCTTGAACGGTGATGTAAGCGTGGAGGGGGGCGGCTCATCTTACTCCGTAGCTCCTGCCAGGGGGTACAGGTCTGGTCTACATCACGGCCAGGTCCCGAGTGAGAGATCCCTAACCCTTCCCGGACTGGCCCACAAGCCCATGCAGACTGCCATGATGGTCGCTAGGCAACCACCTCCCAGCCTGCCTTTTTCGTTACTATCTACAGTGTGGGGGTTTGGGGGTGGGGTACTCAGGGTCCTAAACTCCAGCTCCAAGAATGACATTATCCAGCTGCTGCTGTTTATACTGGGAGGAAGACACCACCCCACCCCGCCCCATAAAAGCTCCCCCGACTCCCAGTATGTTGCTGGATACAGCAGTGCCAGCACTGAGCAGAGCCCTGGACTGCAGGTCCAGTTGCCTTTTCCCAGCAAATACGGCCTTAGCTCAGGCGAGTGGGTGACGCTGTTTATGGTGCTCTGGCATTCACACGCACACACACACCAAAGGCCTGCTTCAATGCACAGAGGGAGTTGCCGGCATGCCTGGGTGCTGCTTGTCTGACGGAGGACAGGAACAGCCGCGGGGGATGGCCTTTGATCGGCAGCCAGCCAAAGCAGCACCTCTATCTGGGATTAGAACCAGTGACCTTCTGGTCACAAATGTACCCACAAAATATAGTAATAATCTTTTTCACAATTTTATGGATTCACCTTAACCACCACGCCACCTGCTGACAAGTTTACTCCTCCCCAACACCCTCTAGCAGTATGAAGAATTAACAGAGGCCTTTCACCCCCCCCCATAACTGTGATGGAGAGAGTCTCAGCTTTCTGCTTCATCCTGCACATCTGATGTGCATTACACTTGGCATTCTACCAGAGGGAAGGGCGTCCATGGAATGGGCCTCGGCGTTCAGACAGCGCCTGTCTCAGGCTGGGGGGGTGGGGAAGGGCGTAGATTGGCAGCCGGGCTCACAATATACGGTAAGTGACCCCGAGTTCACATCCAATGGAATATGACCTCTGGGATAAAAATGCTAATTGGGTTATAATGAAAAGGCACTGTGGTGATTCAGCTGTATGGGCACAAGGATGCCTTGCAAATCATATTAGCTAAAGCACACCATTGGCTGTTCATCCCCACGCATCCCTCTGCGAGATATCCTGATGTTCGGCAAAAAAAAAATAGAACACCACCGGCTGCCTTGGCAAGGTTAATCGCACTCCATCTCTGGGAGATTTGCCACCAGTCTCATTTATTTATTCACTAAGGTGCCAAGGAGTAAAAATAACAGCCCTAGATTTGATGCTTGATTGTATTTTATGGATGAGAATTTTAGGGGCGCTTCATAGAAAGCAAAATTTTAACCTGAATAAAGGGAGTGGGGTTATCAACAAATATTCATCCACACTGGCACAACAAGCTCCGACGAGGTTTTCTGCATTACACAAATAGTTTCTGCAAGTCACACAAACTGACTTTATTTCATTAACTTTGTGGGTGCAGTGGTAAACTTACTAAAAGGGCCAAAAAAAATATTGCACCAACAATGACACCTACTGGACATATGTAATGTTACAGCTCATCAAAGCCATCTAAAAACACGATTCACAGGAGCAAATAGGTACAATAAAAATGCACGCATTTATGAGCACAAAAAACAAGCTTCTGCTTTCTCACAACATACCTTGACTACAAACTTGCTGACTGACATTCTGGGGATGACAGGGAGGTACGACCTTGAAAAAAAGAAATGAAGCAAATTATTTTAAATAAATATTTTACTTCCTGCATCTTAGCTGGTGGTTAACGATCTACATGACATGAAAGGTGACTAGATTTAAAATAAATCAATTCCGTTTAGCACAAAAAAAAACAAAATCAGTAAATTAGGCTTCTCTCCCAAAACACTTTTCCATTCTACCATACTTCTTGGTTTTTGTTTTTCCAAATAAAGTGATGTAATCGCAATAACATTAATTTCAGCGCTCTTAAACAAACTGACCTTATATCCACCCATCGCCTTTTATAGTAACTTAAGCGCTAACCTTATAAAATGTCTATTGCTGATCATCATAAAGTGCGCAGTATGCGCCTACACCAGTGAAATCTAAGCATGCGGTGAGAGACCCTGGATTAAACAAATAAGCGGTATGTTGCTGAGCTCGGCAAGTGCGGTTACATAAACATACATAAGGCATCATGACATAATGTGTACGACTGGCGAAGTGAACCTACTCGGGCAGAGGGGAAGGCAAATCGGAGAAATCTAGTACAATAAATAAGATTTACTGAGACCAGGATTTGTTTTCATACGGTAATTTGGTATCCTACAGGCAATAAACCCTTTTGAGAGAAAAAAAACAGTCCTCGCAGCGGTGTCAGAGTGTATTATGGAGATATGTTAGGGTGAAAAAAAACCTCAGAAGTACTCAACTACCTGGGTCTTTATATGAGCATTGTACCTCAACCCGGATTGCAATTCGCCTGAACGAAAGTACAGGAATAAAATAGCTTAAACAAACAAGGCATCTCCAAGCCAAGTCCCTTTGTTACGACAAAGTTATCACCACACACATGCACACATCACAACACATGCAGATAGACACATACATCAGTGACACCAAAAGATGATTATAACATATTTAATTAGATCCCATCTCAAGCCGACAAATAATGTCGACAATCATAAAGCTTCAAATAAAAACAAATAAAATGAAAAGTATTCCATTAGTTTCAACTTACCAGTTTCACCCGCCGTATGATTTGAATGTTTATTACGTGTTTGAAGGACCCCAACTTAATAGCTGCCCTGACAGAAGCCGGACAAAAGTGGCACATTTTCTTCCTGTCGTACATATAAAAACAAAGAGCTTTTATAATTTATAAGAAATAGTGTTTGAATCGAGAGCTAAAGGAATATAGTCAAAATAACAATATATGTTTTGTTCATCGTAAATAGTTTTATATTTAGCCCGATCACAAAGGCGCTTTAAAAGGAAAGGTTTGGTTGTACTAAAAAAAGGACCCGTGATGGCTGCCGCTTGAAGGTGATGTACCTATTTTACGACTGTTGCAAGACTTATTTCCAGTTATTTTTTTGTAATTCTCATAGTTTGCAGACATATCTAGTGTTTAATTTAGCAACAATAAGAGATTTGCGTACAAATCTACTTAAATGGCACGATGAGGTTGCCACATATTCAGTGAATCTTAATGAATTAAAAAAAAAAACACTTTTTTGTTAACAGATATTCGGTTCCGTTATTTAATTTGGAATATTTGCTGTACATAGACGGACCATATGCTCGGTTAGTAATTGTACTCATACGTTCACGTATAGTTACTTCTGGTTCTCATGCTGATATGGGTCTGACAAGTATTTGGAAACGGTACAAAGTTCTCATTGTAATGGGCACGAGCCTTGGACTGATCCACTGGGGCTGGTACACATTGAAGTCTCACCCACTACTACGGAGGAAAGAAGAAGAGTACATCCCAGAACCCGGGATAGTGTCCTACGTGGCCCCCGACGTGCCCTCCAAGAGACATTAGTTCGTATGCGGTACTGAGGTATGTCCTTACCTTTATATGTCTACTTTCGTTGTGTTTATTCATGCTCTACGGTTATTTCATATTAAGGTCATTTGTTAAATTTAGGGAGTTCGGTTTCTGTTCTTTAAATAATTTTGCACAAGGACGTGACCTTGAAAGGTGGAAGTATCTGAATTCAGCACCCCCGCATGTAATGTATGAGATGATCTTCGGTATCACACCTATGCAGCTGAATGAAATAGAACTTTGGACAATTTTGAACAATTGCTTTAATACTTTTCATGTTATTTCAGCACTGACACCTGTGTGACTTGACCACTCATCGTGCCGGCGCAGTTATGAAGAAGCCAAGTTGGCTGCGGAAGAACTGGCTTTGGGTTGCGGGTGTAACCTTCGTCAGCGTCCACTTTGGCACGTGGCTCATGCAGCAGGCGATGAAAAGCTCAGCTCATTCGGAGAAAGTGATAAAAAAGAGGAGCTTGGATGAGTGATTTGATGGACCGAGGCTGCAAATGAGCCCATCTTTGAGTCTTTGGACTTTCATTAGATTGTGTATTCTCTATGAGCCTGATGGATATTCTCCCTACATTTTTAATGACAGTGTGTCTTCAGTGATATCTTGGGTGTCCTGATCTTGCTTTGCTTCTGGAGGACAATGTCGCGCATGTCTAAGAAGCAGCCCTCCGTCTGCGCAGCTGCTCCTCTGACAGACCCCGACGTCTCCCAGAAGCTTGCCCTGCTGCGGCAGGTCCTCACGTCCTGCTTCGGCCCCTGGGGCGGATTGAAGCAGGTCCACAATAGCGTGGGGGGAGCCGTAATGACCACCTCCACTTCGTCAGTGCTGCTGAAGGCCATCCAAGTTTCCCACCCCGTGCTGAAGCTTCTGGTTGCGAGCATCCTCAACCACACCTCCCGCTTCGGCGACGGCGGCTTATTTGCCGGGATCCTGAGCTTGTGTCTCCTGGAAAACGCTCTGCGGTTGGGCGTGGACCAGGCTGTGGCAGTGGGCGTGTACAGGAGGCTGCTGGGCCTCTGTGATGCCTACCTGGTCCGGGACAACTGTGGCTGCAAGGTCAGGGTGGACTTCAGCAGCACCCAGACCCTGCTGACTTTGGCGCGTGGGCTGCTGACAAGTAAGCCGGCCTGCATGCTGACCTCCGGCGAGGTCAAGCACGTTGCCCTGCAGGTCACGCGGGCATTCCTGCTGACTGTCCCGTGTGGCACCCGAGGACGGGACCGTCTGGGGTCTGCCGTGGTGGTACCTGTGGAGGGACAGCCCCCCTGGGCCTCAGCTGCACTGGAGGGGCTGCTTCTGGACATGCCGGAGTTTCTGCGGGCTGCCGATTTGGAGCTTCAGGGTGGCACGCTGATCCGGCTGGCCCTGTTTAGCGTGTCACTGGCGGGAGACCTTCCAGAGGCAGGAGACGGGCCTCTGGAGCTGCATGGAGAGACATGCCTGGAGGAGGCAGTGCTGGAGCAACTCCTGAGGATGGCCGACCAGCTGGTCTCCGACGGGGTGCAGCTCTTGGCCTGCCAGAAGGTGGTGCACCCAGTGCTGCAGCACTACCTGAGGGTGCGTGGGGTCATCGTAGTGGAGAGGCTGGGGCTCGCCATCATGGAGCCCCTTGTCCAGATGACAGGTGTGCGCGCAAACCAGACATGCTTAATTCCACTAATTATTGTTGAGCTAATAGAGATGTGATCCACCTGTTCTTATAGTAATCACTGGATCCCAAGCCATTCCGGGTGCACCTGCAGCCAATCCATACATATAATTCTTCTGTACCACACTGGAGTTTAACCCAAATCTCCTGCCAGTCCTCATTTTTGCTCCGTCCGAGCTACTGGCCAATCAAGAATGCCAAATTCCTAGTATGGGTATGTTAGAAGCTGGGAGGGAGTGAAAATGTGGACTGTCTGTGGTTCCTGAGGACTGGGTTGAGAAACCCTGGATTAATGTAATCAGACTGAGTAACAGAGCTGATGTATGGGATGGTTAGACTGATTTTTATTTTTAGGAACTAAGGAAGGATTCGGTAATTTGTTGGTTGTAATGTTCAGTAAAACATCTCCGCTGGAAATCCACTTGTTGAACTCCTGGTTCTGGTTTGCGTGTTGGTCCTGTGTTGCTGCTGCAGATGCCCAGCCGCTGGCCACCTTCCAGGCCCCTGTCCCCGCTGTCTCCTACGGGCGGCTGAGGGGCCTTAGCGTGCACCGGTGCGGCTCCAGAGAGATGCTCCACCTGCTCCCGGCCGGAGAGCCGGCAACATGCACCCTGGTGCTCTGCCACAGGAACGAAACGGCACTTGCTGAACTCAAGGTGGGCTGCCAGCCCCACGGTGGAGCGTCGTCATGTTTGGAGTGGGGGGGCTCAGTGATTCAGTGACTGCATGAAAGCCAGTTTCAGGTTTTGTCTTGAGACTCAATTTATGGTCAGGATAACATAGCATAACCTTTTTGAGTTTTATATTTTAATGCCCTTAGTCACCCAATTTCCACCCCTATTCTAGCTTCTCTGTATAATATTCATGTCACGCTGCCCGATATCACATGATTATGATGTCATTATCATCCTGCAGGTGTCATGTGAGAGGGCGGGGCAGGTTCTGAGGCTGATGCTGAAGGAGCCCTTTGCGCTGCTGGGAGGGGGGTGCACCGAGACGCACCTGGCAGCTTTTGTCAGGCACGAGGTGGGCAGCCTGTCCTGTTCAGCGCGGACCCAGTTTGGCTTGAATGGCGGATGAGTGAGATGAAGCTGCAGATTAAGCTAATTGCTGTAGCGTTTCTGTAAGGAGTGAGTCAAAATGTCGGCAGGGCCCTTTCTGGCATTAGTCGGCAGAATTCTTTGACCTTTGACCTCCTTGCTTTGCAGAGCAGCAGCGATGTCACAGAAGCCATGCGTGAAATGGGCTGCTCTCGCCACGACTACATGCGGGTGGTGGATGCGTTTTGCCACTCTCTGGAGAGTGTGGCCCGGGCCCTTGGGCAAGATGGTGGAGTGACCCTGACTGATCTATGCCACGCTCACTGCTGGGGCATACCGGCTGCTCCGCCTGCTGGTGTCCTGTGGGTGGAGCTTGTGTGCTCTTGTGGGTGTGGTTTAATGAGTGGCCACTCAGGCCTGGAATGGAACCTCATTGGCACAGAGTACCCTTTGTTTTCTCCAGCACTTAATCCGGGCACAGAGTCTCTGCCATGTGTACTGGACTCATTCATTGCCAAGGTCAATGCCTTGCATGTTGCCGTGGAGAGCGCAAATCTCATACTAGATCTGAAATATGTAATTCAAGACAGAAATTAGCAGGGTTGTTGATCTCGGTACAATTTACTGGCCTGAGAGCTGTGATTGTAACCTGATCCTCAATAAATATGAAGCAAATTAAGTTTTGGCTATTGCTGTAATCCCAGATGCATTGTTATAAATGAGCACAAGGGGGCAGCATTGCATCTGCCTGAATGTTGACTGCCTATAAGTCTATCCTAGCAGCTGGAAGATAAAACCAACAATTTATGCGGGCCTATGAGAAACACACAGAATTGACAACGCTGCTTTTTAAAATGAACAGCACTGGCTTAAGTGTCCTAATAGTAATTTGACAACTTTGTTTGATTCAATCAACTGGAATTGGGCTTTTAAAAAATGCAGTAAAAGTGGTGAGTACAGCTTTTTACCACTTTTTATACATCGTTTATGAAATCACTGGCAATATTGTCATGGATTAATGGGGAATATTACCTAATCCAGAGGGAACAGTGAATTGTTTGGAACACGTTAATAGGAGTGTTAATTATTAGATTGATGAATAATAATTTTATTGTTCCCCACATGTGAAGTGTTAATTTACTTTATTTAGTTAATCGAAGGTAATGCCAAGTTTATTAATAAGCTCCAGAGCTTATTAATAGGGTGACGTCCTCCTCTAGAGGAGATTTCTTTGAAAGAGTCTGATTTGCGGATCGTGGCACAGGTGACATTACATGCTTCGTGGTAGAGTTATGGCTCAGTGCCCAGTTTTGCGGCCTCACTTTGTGTCTCATCCCAGACTGGCAAAGTGGCACGGCGCTGAAACGCTGGTGAACACAGGGTAATGTCCTTGGGGGAATCCCGAGGGGGCTGGAACTCTGTTTGTACTGAGAGCATTTTTTCCATTTTATTCATAAGTATTTACATCACTGGTTAAACTCTGTCATCCTCTGCTGAAATCAACTGTAAAATGTACAAAATCATATGTAAAACACGTCCAATAAAATGTTGGGAAAGTACAGAGGTTACATACATATTCTTGCTTTAATTACATAAATGTGGTTGATGCTGTTTAGAGTTTGAACTGGCCTTGCAGATCTTTGGCCTTAAACTTCACGTCTTGATTTTTCTGGGTAATATAAAACAATGGCTCATGTTTACATCAGCAGCCCTGGCAGACTTACTGTAGTGCAGGGTTTTCAAATCAGGACCTCAATTCCAAATCCAGGTCTTGTTTTCAGTTCTCCCAAGTAGTTGTTTAATAATTACTGATTCTGATTGGTCAGAGGCTTCACACCTGACGACAGGTAAAGGAAGGCTGGAAAATCAGCAGTGCTCGGACCTCGAGGACTGTGATTTGAATAACCCTGCTGTAGTGGATGTGCCCTACCAGCTCTTGCGCTCAACCACTGGGTGGCGCCTAAATAAATACATTCCAATGATGCATGTATTTTATTGCGTCACGTCTTCAATCACATTGTTCTTAAACTCTCAAATACATCAGGGAGATCAACAATAAAGGTAAAAGAGAGGTTGTCACATTGTCGTTATGCAGGCGGTGCTTCTGGAGCACATGTTGAAATGAGCCAATAGAGCAGGACGCTGTTGTGGCAACCTGTGGTATTTACAGGAAGCCTGACCCTGAGGACTGTGAAGTAAAAGAAAGTACAATTCAGGGAAACCTGAACACTGAAGCTGACCTGGACTCAAGAGAGCAAAGCTTCACCACTACTGCTTGTAGATTCCTCAGACTTGGCAACATGGCTTGTGTAGTTGAGCTTCAAAATCGTGACGATTCGGTCCCTGTGTCACCCGCTTGTCTCTTCCTTAGCACCCCGTGAGCTGTGGGTATCCCCCACTTCACACCTCTCTCAAGCCCTCAGTAGATGAAAGGTATCAGAGCTTTTCTGGATCTGGGGTAATTTTTAAATTTTTTCAAGTAGAACCTGATGGGAAACACATGGAGAAGGTTTTCTCATAATGAAAGGCCATCACTATGTAGAGTTTCCATTATACTGCCTTTTTATGAGGAAATGTAGGTTTTTGATGCAAACACAGCTGTGGAGAGCATTACAATATTTCACCAGCGAAATGGCTTTAGAAGTTCCCCAGTTTACAATTTTTAATTTGTTTCTAGGAAATTTCAAAATCGAATTTCTTAGAGTCCTTTTAAAAATGTTCAGCTGTATGTGGACAGTGACATATCAGATGTCTATGAAGGGTTTTATGGTAGTGGAGTGCACCCTTGCAGTATTTTACTGTACACTCCGTACATCTACACTGTTAGACACTTGTCCAATTCATTCTTCAACCATTGTTCTGGTGGACTAGAGTTATTCTGTAGGCAGGTTTTTCAGTCTAATTGACCACTTATGGACATTACATAAATCCTATTTATGCAAATTCTTTGTGGCCCACCAGGATCACAGCTGACTAACCACTAGTATATGGTCACATAGCACCCCCTAAGGGGTCAGCTTGTAAAAATCCATCCTGTACCTGTGATGGTGGCAGGCTCTTGGTCCGATGGAGCACATGGTGAAAAAGGCAAAAGCAAGCGCGGGCATAGTCCAGGTTGCCACAGCGTAGCCTATCCACTCCAAGATCTCCCCAAAGAAGTTGGCACCTGAGACATACTCAAACAGGCCCCCTGAAATATAAACCAGAAAGAGAAAATCGGTGACTGGAAATTAATCCCGCACCCACCCTTACAACCTTGAATCAACCACCCACTCTGGAAACTGATAGTGAAATTATCAGAAAAAATAGTGACATCATCCTTTAGCAAAGTTGGCAAAAAATGGCCACAATGCTTTGCATCTGCATTATGATGCCTATAAAGAATGCAGCCACAATGAAAAATTAGCAAAAAAGGAAATTCAGCAACACAGACTGAAGTCAAGACATTTCCTAGTTTAGTAACTGGTTATAGTTTTACCCTACCGTTTGGAATGTTGTAGGTGACTTCTCCTGGTTTTCTTAACTTTCGCAGAATATGATCACTGTGAATATTAATGGCCATTCCCACAAAGAATATTATCAGTCCTAGGAAAAGCAGAGAGAAAACAACACTCTTGTTTCACAGAATAATGCTTTTGGTTTTGGTTTTGCACAGAAACTTTCCACAGAAAACCAAAAGGCTCTGTAGTCACAGCTGGGAAATATTACAGATTGAACAAGCAGGGTATTTTAGCCATAAAGGACTTTCCTAGGTTGCCATACTTAATTATAATTCATGGGAGTTTTATTTACACAAAAGCATTCTGAGGGAAGAATGAAAAATGATTGGTTCAGAGAGATAACCAGATTATAGAGGAGGTGGGTCCAAGCAGCTAAAGGAGTTGGCATAAACCAATCCGATTACTGATCCCACCTCCTGTACAATATGATTAGTTATCTTTCTGAACCAATCACATTTTATTCTGCCCTCAGAACATTTTTGTGTGAGTAAAACTCCCACAAGCAAGTAAGTATGGCTTGCCGTACTTCAGGTATAAGTAACCTGCAACCTGCAGTAGTGACCATGTGCTTATGTTGCTGAGGTGTTTTTTTGGGTTCCTACAATGTTCTCCCTACTGGAGTACAGTCTGGGGGCTGTTTTTTTATTCTCCTCCTCTCTCCTCATGTAAATCGGTTCTTCCTATATCCCCTGTCTTCCTGACCTGTCTACCCCCTATAATGTGATGTTTGTGTATATGTATGGTCGTATGGTCGGATTGATGGCAGCAATGGGCCGGAAGAAGCCATGTTGCAAAGTACCAGCAATTTCGCTGGTACTTGTGACTAGTGACATGGTGTATTACATCAGCAATAAAGGGCTTTCATCATCATCATCATCATCAACTGGACACTTTTGCCAGTTCATACAGCTAGACTGGATGGTTAAGCACTTAACTCAGAAGTATGACAACTCTGCCTGTCCATATTCTTAGCCACAGGGACTTGAACATGAAACATTCTGGTTGCAAGTCAAATTTTAGCTTTTCAAACTACCTGAAATCCCGAATGTGTATTTATGTTGAATAGTGCACTGATGAGATTCAAGTACAAAAGTAGGGCCCATTTTTGGGGCATAACTGATACCCTTGACTACTCCGCTACATACTGGCTTCACATACCAGTCCATAAGCGAACATCTGCCCACCAGTTCTCCTCATATTCTGCACAGTGTAGCATGTTGTACCCCTGGAAGAAGCCATTGATAGAGCAGAAGATCATGGCGGAGATCATGATCTGAAGAGGGGTGGGTCGGCCCTTGTTCAGCAGGGAGTATATGAAGGTCCTGCAGAAAATATCAGGAAGCAATTTTAAAGCTCCTTGCACCACTCTTGCGTAATGAAGCCTCAGTGGGCTTTTATTGTGCTCAGATGTGAGATGATGAAAGAAAAAGCTTTCCTTGGATAAGGCAGTAACTTTTCGAGAAAACGCACACCAGAGCATTAGGTGTTATCAGTTGACATTTCTCCACTTCAGCTGATCAGTCACTTTACTTCATTCCTGTTTGCCAATACAATCACGTAATCTGAAGGATACTGAAGTCTTAGGAGAGGTTTCAGTTGAGAAACTCAGTTACTGAAACTTGAGTCCCTCTGGCAAGGGGGTAGAAACTCTTCACGCTGGTCTTGCAAAGAAACCAGCGGAGTGTCATTGGATGCAAGAATGAGCCACACAGAACTGTGGGGGCCGGGTTGGCGGGTTCCAAACCACATCACCATGATTTTGACAGAAAGACAGCATGTCAAAAAAACACTGCAAAACAGGCAGTGATGGAAATCTACTTTGATGTGCATCGGGGTGAAGGAATGTTATTACAAACAAATGCTTGTGAAAGAGCAAGTAACACATACTGACCTTTGCATAAAAGTATGTCTGTCACGAGGTGACAAAGACAGATGAGAATAAAAGACACATTTAAGCTAGATAAACCGGCAAAACAGCTGACACTCAATCATGCTCTCTCCTTATCTTCTATGGACAGCTTCTGCAGCATTCTTCAGCTACATCTCATAGCTTCTGTTGAGTTTTAGTATTTCACCCTTTGGACTTTCAATGGAGTATCATTACCGCTTACAGCAATCTCAGAACCTGGCTACCCGCAGTTTTACAGGCATATTATAGCAACCCATCTCTTATCATGATATTTCTGCATACGTGTAAAGCACCTTTCTACCAAACTATGCTATATTTTAAAATATGCAAAATATTGATATATGTATTATTGCAATCTTATGCATAGCTACTGAGATACACTTTTTAGCAACACAATTTAAATGCAAAAGACGCAAATAATTTTCCACTGAAATCGCAGTCACAATCCTGTACCATAACCAGCATTCTTGCCTCTTGGCTACATCACTGTAACAGTCCCCATAGAGCTCTTGTAGGACATTCTCAAGCTCACTCTTCTGGGTTCCAGCCCTCATCAGATATGTTCAGAAGTACCTTTGGAAGTAGTGCAAGCAGAAGGTGGAAAGCAGCAGGTTCCGGCCCATAATGGAGACTTCATCCGCAGTGTAGAGCAGGATCATCGGCACAAGGAAGGAAGGCAGCTCCTGCAGGAACCACGCCACTTTGGCAGGAACCATAAGGGCTGGTTTAGAGGTGTCCAGATATCGGCCATAGGGGGTCTCTATCTTCCTCTGCCTGTTGAAGAAGGCCACTGAGGCTAATATTAAGCCCCAGCTGCTCCAGTACACCACATCCTGCTGACACGACATGCTCCTCAACTAATGGTCTTCTTCCACTCTGGGACGACTCTCTCTCCATCTGCAAGCAGCTCAAGCTCCTCCCACAGGGAAGTCCGGCTCTGTAGCAAGAGGCACAATTCTGAACGTGTAATCAGAGAAGTTTATGGGATTCGGAATTCCTCAGCTCTTACGCCTCACAGAATTTGGAAGAAAAACAACAAATGTATATGTTAAACGTATATGTTAAAGAAACGTGTGTGACTCAGCTTTGTCTATCAGAACCTCCAGAGTGCAGCTGAAATTGGTTTTTATTAACAAAACACCTCTGAGTACATGACTGTTTGAAAAACGCTAATAAGTGCATCTCGGCTTTGACCAGGCAAAATGTGCTTGTAAAAATATTTGATTTATGAGACAAGGCTGACAATAAGAGCTCAGGACACCAAACTTTAATCTTGCACATCAGCCATAATAGCACATAAAAACAACTAGTGGATGGTCTACATTCCTGCATTGCAGTACATGAACAGCGGAAATATTACCCTACAGTCAGGTCTCAGTTGTGAGCATATTGCTGGAGTGTATTTGTTCTCCATTAGCACGGTAGAAATAAAAGCTTCCATGTTGTTTTTCCTGGTGGTAAATTTCCTCATGTTATCCATTCCAGGATCTTACTTGAAGTCAAAGTACTGCAAGCTAAATTAAAGATGCGACTGTTTTGTTTTTTTTTTGGCATTTGTCTGTCCCAAAATCAGCTGGTTGTTCCAATATAAATATGCTTTGGGGAGTGGGTTCCTCCAGGATATCCCTGAACAATATTATTTTTATGAGGAAATGAGATGAAATGTTATAGTCAACAGTCTAGAAAAAATAAAATAAAAAATCAGCTGCAGCTGAGGTCATCAGGCAGGGTGGAACCAGCCCACCAATCACAACTTTCAGCCATGGCTGGGCAAATATGCTCCACCCTCCAAATATCCTGGACCTAGGCCCAGTCTAAAATGGCCTTTCACAATACATACCCCACCGTCATGACCTAAATTACTCTGCTACCATAATGAAAATGAGCAAAAAAGAGTGCCCAGAATAAATACTGCTAATGAGTTATATTTTAAGCTCAAACATATGAGGGACTGTTTAATTTGTTCTAACACAGCAGTATTCATTTCTTTATTGTGTTACCTATTCTGGTTAATTGATTCATGTGTTGAAAGACTGGTGCATCGAATGCAGATGTTGATCGGTGCTTTGGGGCCATTTTGCTGTTTGAAATCCACGCGCTCTTGAAGATCAATAGCACAAAGAATTGCCATGACAACCACATACTGCTCTGGAAAAATTAAGACATCACAGTGCAGTTCATCTCTCATTTCTCAGTTTATGGGAGTGTGTGTGTGAACAATATATATTTTTTTGCAAACTGCAGCCTGGTTCTTTCCTTACTTTTTGGGACTTCGGTCCTGCTCCTAGGAGCCTGAAGTTGTCCTAGCAGTGCACTTCACATATTTCTTTTTGAAGTTCTCTTCAGGTCGTCCTCGACTCATGAGAAACTGTCAGAAAAGTTGACATCAGCTCTGGCATTGAGAAGTCACTTCTGTCCTCTGTCTGGCTGGTTTCTGAACACTTGTAATGTCTCTGTCCTAGAAATAACCTGCTGTGTAGCCTCTACTGCCAGCACAACCAGGATTGAAACAGGGTTTGTATCGTTCTCCGGAGTTAACTGCTTATCCTGGACAGAATTTAGGAAATGACATCCATCTGGAATCACTTCATGTAGCAGTTGTACCTGACAATGAGACACTGCCTTATGCTGCCCCCCTACCTTTCATCCTCTGTATAAAACCCACTACAAAGGCCTAAATGAAGTTCTAAACTGCAGTGTGTGAGAATCTCCATGTGCCCTGCAATGGCTCTGCAGCCTGTCCAGGATGTGGCATTAATAACTGGATGCATCTGTACTTTAAATGATCCCTTGACACGGTTGTGTCAAAACCACATGGGGAGAACTGGTTCAAATTCTCTCAGTGTTGCCAACAGCCAGCCCATCCAAAGCCCAAAACTTCTTAGGAGACTGAAGATAAATGCAATTTGGCCAAAGGAAGGCAATCCAGAGACAGACAGAGGAGGGGAACCGTCCTGCGGGGCCTCCTCTGCACAGCAGGATCTCGCAAGCAAGCAGTTGTGGCAGGTTGCATATCTAATGTGATAGTCTGCAGCAGCTTAGGAATCTGGGAGTCTAGTATTATTCCATAAAGTTTCACATCGAGGTGCAAGGAGCAAACCTACTGTTGCATTGTGCAGTAAGGTACTCACCAAAATAAGCAAATAATGTCAACGTTACCAACGCTGCAACCCAAGATAAATGGATGACACACCCTCAGTATCTCCTATTGGTCAATCATGTTTCTGCGGAAGCTGATCTGGAATGCCTACATCCCCAGAAGGGGCATACAGATAACTTAATCATGATGCACTCTCAAAATAAACTTGCTGTATAGCACTGCAGTAGTTTTGACAATTTATCCCTCTTTATACCGACCCATTCCATTAATCAGTCAC
>JAODKF010000068.1:5643545-5657548 GCA_026779585.1 Mormyrus proboscirostris | reverse complement strand
TTGTCTATTTTAAGTATATCCTATATTTCTTAAACCTTTTATTCCAATATATTGCAATACGGGATACAACACAAAAAACAGTTCTCGTGCGACGTAACTGTGCTCAAATGTGAAGTCACGTGTTTCCGCCTACTGTGGAGCTCCACAGTGGCTGCAGCCAGATCACAGCTACCTGCCTGACGTTATTCCACAGTCCTGGTTCTGTGGTTTAATATATTTGACGATGTATTGCCTCACCAGCTTGAGGTTTTCCACGTTGTTTTATTCATATAAAACTAAGATAATGATTATTACTTACAGTCCAGATACACTTTATTTCCTTGGTTTCAGACAGTGTTAAGTTTAAGTACTACTCGATTGTCAGACACCAGGGTCAGGCTTGGTGTGAAGTTAGCAAATAAAACATTTGTTTACCAGTGCAATTTCAGGATGCTCAGAGGGTCAGTAATGACCTACAGTAAAACTTAACACAGCTAGAATGGTAAATGGCACAAACAAATGCTTTCTGACAGATAGCCGTATCTGTTATGCCAACCACTGGGTAAAACCAGTATCTCTCATTTTTCTGTTTGCATTGGTGATTCCAGGGCAGAAGGAGCAGGCTGTCAAGTGGTACCAGAAAGGCATTTTGGAGCTGCAGAAAGGAATTGCAATTAGCATCACTGGGGAAGGTAATCTGCTCATCATATTCCCCAAAATATTTATTTAAAATGTTACTTTGAAATTACTGAATTAGGTACCCATTTTCAGAGAGTTTGTTAATAATCACTGATGAAATCATGTTCTCCTATTGTAACATATCAACCAAATTAGTTCACATTATCCAGTCTGTCTCACTGCATCCATTTTTAGTAGCACTTGCGTTTGACCCCTTCCTGTATTTTTGTCTGCTCCTGCTCCTGTTTTACCTGTGTTAGGTGAGCACCATGACCGGATTAGGCGTATACAGGCCAAAATGACCAGAAATCTCTCAATGGCCAAGGAACGGTTGCAGCTTTTAGGTACAATAAAATCAATTATGGTCTATTTTTATTTACGGAGTTGCAGGTTTTTTTTTTTCTAATTACAATTTTGTTAATTTCAAGCAGGATTTCATAATAACTTGTAAAATCTTGCATTGGTGGTGAAGTTTCAGGAGGTTAAACACACTAGGTGCATATTTAACACACTGTGCTGCTCTTGAATGAATATTTCTAATTGAATATTTAATTCTCTGTAGAGAGTCGACTGGCTTCCAGGAAAACCATGTTGCCACCTCAGCCCAGCCTTCCCCTGCCTCAGTCAAAGCCAGTCCCCAGAGGCTCCAGGACTGCCGGCGGGCCCTCCTCTTCCCAGCCTAGCCGGCTGGTAGCTCGTGTGTGTAGTGCCAAGGTAAACTTATAGTTATCTCTGGAAGCTACCATCCTCAGCTCCAGTAGAGGTCTTGACTTGCAACCCCCACCATCTCAAGGGCCCAGTCAGAGCTGGAGATCAACCCAACAGCAAGCCGGCAGCTCCCACGCCAGCCAAGAAGAGAGCTATGAAGAACTTCAAGAATGTGGACAGCAGGCTGGCCAACCTCATCCTGAATGAAATTGTGGAAAGGTGGGAGACGACTGCGAAATGCCCTGCTCGCGGCTCAGTGGCAATGTTACCGTTACAGGTTTGGAGAAACAAACATACAGTATCAGGTGAATCAGTTGGAGTGTAACTACTGGATTGTGACGATGATAACAGGGGAGTGTGTGTATGTGTACACGCATTTGCCTGTGTGTGTGTGTGTGTGTGTGTGCGCTCAGGTATGTATTACATTGTGGGGACCAAATGTTCCCACAATGTGAAATAAAAAACATTTTATTTTAACCTTGTGGGGACATTTTTGTCCGGCCCCCAGAAGGAAAAACTTTTTTATTAAAATCTGTGACTGCAAAAAAGCCTTTTGTTTTGTTTGGTTACTTATAGTTAGGGTTAGGGCTGGATAGGGGTTAAGCTTGACATTGTTGGGATTTGGGCTTTGTCCATAGAGATGAATGGATGGTCCCCACAAAGAGTACAAACATGTGCGTGTGTGTGTTTTAGTGGGTCAAGTGTGCACTTTGAGGACATCGCTGGACAGGAACTTGCCAAGCAAGCGCTACAGGAGATTGTTATCCTCCCTGCCCTGCGACCAGAGGTCAGCTCCTGAATAAAGAGAATTGCATTTAAAATTTACCAAGGAAAATGTAAAAATAGCTATACATTGATGTTATTTTTGTCGACCTCGCTGTGGCGACGTTCCCCCAGCTGTTCACTGGCCTCAGGGCCCCAGCACGAGGCCTGCTTCTCTTCGGCCCCCCCGGGAACGGCAAGACAATGTTGGTGAGTTGGCGAGGTTGAAGACTGGGGGGGAGATGCATGATGGTTGTCACCCTATTAAAATGATCTTCAGCTTCCCCTCTGGGCCAATGTAAGGAATGACCATGAACTCCAGAATCACAGTGAAACCTTTCTTAAGGGGATATTAATGCATAGGGTTTATTATTAAGTTTATAAAAATATTAGTATTTTATCTTTTCAGAGAAGGAAGCTTTTAGTGTACCTGAATCTCGGTCTATTAAGTTTATGGTTTATTAAATACACATGGAAGGCGTCTTTAATAAAAACACTAGTTTAGTTAAGGTCTATCATGTTACTATCTAGCACATCAGCTACATGTTTAACATTCGTTTTATAGGTGATCTGATAATACAGGGCGATTAAATGCGGTTAATGAGCTTGTATTAACAAATTCACAGTGTTCCATTTATCCATCACGATTAGGCTAAGGCTGTTACCATGGAATCCAACGCAAAGTTTTTCAATATAAGTGCTGCGAGCCTCACTTCTAAATATGTAAGTGGATTAAACAAATGACAAAAGCTACATTCTCTCCATAAAATACAGTATTGTATTGATTAGAGAGGACAGCTTTCCAATTTCCGGTACCTTGCAGGTTGGAGAAGGAGAGAAGCTGGTCCGGGCCCTCTTTTCCGTCGCCAGAGAACTGCAGCCTTCCATCATCTTCATCGGTAAGGCGTTATGTTCTGCACCACCCACATTCGGCATGGAGCTCGTGCCGTTTGTCAGATGTGCAGCGGGCGCTGACAGCATCTCCCTGCTGGCCGCCTGCCTCTCCTTCCCGCTCAGATGAAATCGACAGCCTGCTGTGTGAAAGGAGAGAGGGGGAGGTCGAAGCCAGCCGACGACTGAAGACTGAGTTCCTGATTGAGTTTGATGGGGTGAGAAATCGCCATGGGTGGGGGGGGGTTCAAGATGTGTAGGGGTTTCCCTGTCACTGAAACTAGGTAGCATTAGGGTCTCAACAACAACAACAAAAAAAATATTTTTGTATAGCGCATTATCACAACATTACATTGTCTCAGAGCGCTTTACAGCATCCCCACCCAAAGCCCCCAGTGAGTAAAGCCATAGGCGACAGTGGCAAGGAAAAACTCCCGAGAAGGAAGAAACGCCGGGAGGGACCAGACTTAAAGGGGGGGCCCATCCTCCAGGGGCCGGCAGGGAGAGTCCCAAAGCTCCCAAAGCACAAAATCCATTTTCTTTTTAACTCTGCAAAATGTTCTTGTGCTATTATCTTGAGGGTAAAACGACTGCCTTCCAGGTGTTGATTTTGAAATAACCTTTATCGTTCTTGGATGATTGTGCTGACTGAATTAGCGGTGTCATCCATGCCCATCCATGCCCATTCAGGTCCAGTCAGGAGCCGAGGACAGGGTGCTGGTGATGGGTGCTACCAACAGGCCCCAGGAGCTGGACGAGGCTGTTCTCCGGTACAACCCCCGCACCCCCCAAAAGTCATCCCCGAATGAGATAACCTGGCACCCAGCCGGGGATTTTTCTTTTTCTGTTTATCATTTTGTATCACTTGTGGTAACTAGATACTCTTTGACTGCTTATGTATGACACAATCTTGTAATTAGCATATATATAAATAGTAATAGTACAATAATGGCATTACAGTATAATCCTGTTATAGTGGACTCGCTTATAACGGAATATCGCATATATTGCATATAATGGACTGTTTTGCCAGGTCCATTGAAGTCCGTTTTAATGGGATTTTACCGTAGTACCAAATTCAGAATCCTCTCTACTGAATGACATCAGCAACCTGACAGGTTCCGTCTTTGTTTACCTCGGAAATCTCCTGTTCCTGCAGACGCTTCGCAAAAAGGGTGTATGTGACACTACCCACAGAAGAGGTGTGTTTCATCCTGTCCATCCCTCGTCTATTCATGCCTGGTTCGGAAGCTCATTCTGAAAATAGTCTTGATGATGTCATTGATATTGACATTGCTTCTCCTTTAAGACTCGCTTCAGACTGCTGAAGAATCTCCTCACAAAGCAGGGGAACCCACTCAGCCAGAAAGAACTGACGCAGCTCGCCAGGCAAGCTCCCCGCTTACAGACCTGCCATTTGGCAGCTGCGGTGCCCCCAGCATCACCTCCTTTCCATTGTAGCATTTGTAATATTCCATTTTAACTGGTCCACCAGGAATACTAAATGTTTGCTTACCAAGAATGAGGGTTTATGCGGGTTTTTTTTCCATGCAGAATGACAGAAGGATACTCAGGAAGTGACTTGACCGCTTTGGCTAAGGATGCAGCTCTTGGGCCAATCAGGGGTGAGTTTGACAGCTCGTCAGACAAAAACCGATCATCACAGTGGCTTGTCTTGCACCGTGGCACCCTGATGCTGTTCTTTACTCCCGTTCCTGACCCTGCACATGTACCGTTTTGCCTGTTGTAAGATTTAATCATTTTTCGACAGAGCTCCGTCCTGAACAAATAAAAAACATGGCAGCCAATGAGGTAAGATCCTATTACCTGGAACAGACTGAAAACATGAATATTAGGGTGTCTTGTACTAAGAAAAATGCATTAAATAAAAGAGTAGCATTACTTGTCATTTTTTGTGGTATCCATTGTGTATTTCTGAATACTTTTCTATTACTGTATTACTCTAATCATGTTTAATGTATCCCAATACATCCATGTAAAGCGTCTTGGGACAACTCTGTTGTGAAAGACACTATAAAAATAAATTGAAATTGAATTAAATACTTGGTAGTATAGTAGTTAATGCATTTGTGCTGCTGTGGACTGGGATTTTTTGTCATCTGGTTCCATCTCTCCTTTGTGTCCTTGCACAGATGCGAAACATCACATATCGTGACTTTGTGGAATCGCTGAAGAAGATCAAGCACAGTGTCAGCCCACAGACCCTTGACATGTACAAGCAGTGGAACAAGGAGTACGGGGACACCACTGCTGTGTGAAACACCGCCCTCTCCTGGCTCGGAGGTGAAAGACGGCCAGGAACAAGAGGACACAATGAAATGGGAGTAATCGTTCTTTGGAGCATCACTTGATAAAGGAAGCTGAGCATTAACCAAGTAACCAAGCGATACAAAAGGATACCTCTCTGTGCCTTGCGACTGCACCAGAGACCATATTTAAATATAGTAAATATTTAAATTTAAATTCTGTGAAAACAACATTAAATAACTTTTAAAAAAACAAACAGAGAGCGGCAGCATTTGATTGCAGAAGCACACATTTAACACTCAGCTATAAATATACGTGCGCCTTAAGAGTAAAGAGGAGCTTTTTTTCTAAAAAGATTTTCTTACGGGGATGATGGCTGACTGTCCATGAACTCTTAAGCCTCACCAGAAGGAAGCTTTCAGATGGCTTAGGGCGTGTCTTTTGTCTAGGACTAAAACAGCAGCTCCACTCCAATTCTCCTAATTCCTGTCGTGGCTCAATAAGGCTTTTTACTGCTAAAGGAAACATGGTTTTATAGTAATAATGCAGAAACTTTCTCCCAGATTCCGGAACAACATTCTTTCCCCCATTTTTTTTTTTTTTTTTTTTTACTGTTGTGCTGCTTTACGGATTTGTCATGCATTTTTCATTTTTGTTTACAATATTTAATTTGCTGGATAACTTGGAAAAGTCAAGGGGAACAAAAAGCAAAGCTGTGTTTATCTTGATTAGTTATTCTAGGGCACATTAGGGTTTGTATATAATTATGGTTGAGTTTGTCACGGCATGACTAATTAGAACATTCTCTTAGAATGTGTAATTAAAACAAGGTCTTAAGTATATCATTTTGATTAACAATGAATAAGGAGTGTGTCAAAGTGAGTTTTTCATGGGGTGACAATAAAACAAAAAAAGTTATTTAAGAATGCCGTAAAATAAATGCACAATTGCATAACCCCATTAAGTCTAATATAATCCTAATGAATTTCATTTCTGTATGTTTACCTACATTAAACAAAATGAACGTGCAGTAGCGCATGTCCTCAGGAAGGGGGCAGCATGCCACTGTTTCTCAGCCACAAAGTTCTGTCTTGGTTTTGTTTGAATCTGGAAGAGTGGCATTAAAAATGGGACAGATGTGGCTTGTTGCTTCTGATTAAGGTCCATAGGCTGCTGGGTAACTGCCTCAGGAAGAGGAACTGGTAACATTTTCACGATTGTATCTGGACAGCAAACGCTGGCCGCTAATCTTCCTTAGCATATGACTTCGGCTGGTATTTCCGAGCTGTAGCTGGTATTCCTCAGGCCGACGTCTCACAGTCTATGGAATATTGGGAATAATGATTTCTTATAAGCCACAGAAATTGAAATTTGTAGCTGAAGATTTCTAAGCAAATAAATTATTTAATGACATCTTTGGCTTCTGCGTCAATACTGTCTTGGCTTTTTTTGTTTTGCAGGGCTTCTCATTTTGCTTTGATGATCGCGTGACAGGTTCCTGTTTGCTCTGTGATTGGCTAAGACTCCATTTAGCCCGCTGACAGGTAGGTATTTTGCCCAATGGCATGACAGATCGTCGAAATAGCAGCCCATTTAATAATGCTTCAATACACAGCCCACATGACCACCCCCAGCTTCCTGACACTGCATTGGACTGTATCGGATCTTTAGCGTGACCTTGTCTCCAGACTATGATCCATGCACTAGTGGTTTTTGCCCAGTGATTCTTGTGGGCACCGTTTCCCAGGGTTTAAATGGACATAGAGATCATACTCAGTGTTTTGCTGTGGTCAGCCTCCTATCCTCATTAACTGAGGAAATTTCACCTCCTTCCTTTTCCCGCATGATATCAGCAATACCTGCAGTCACAGCCAATTCAATAGGGGTCTAATTGTTTCTCCTGTTCGTTATTCATTTGTAAGCGGTGCTGGTGTGTTTGAGGTTCTTTAAAATGGGTCAGAAATGGACACTTGAGACCGGGCCGCCAGTAGTAAAAAGGGGACGTTAAAAGGCAAGGCAGGAGATGGGGGGGGGGGATGTTGGGGGGCAGGATGGAAAAATAAGACAACCGAAAGCCATGAGGCAGGGAAAGGGAAGAAACACAAATGGTCTATAACCCTCAATTACGTTTAAGAGAGACGCTTCATTCCAGACACTGTATTTTGCATCTTGGGTGTCCAGCCGGGAATTAAAAGGAAAAGGAAATAATGAAAAAATCCAGGAATTCCAGGGACTGAAAAACAACAATATATTCTACCTCTGTTCAGTCCTACATGATCGTGGTGTATCTTAGCCCTGCATGATGCTTCGATGGGGAGAGAGATCATCAAGGGGGTTGAGCTAAAATACTCGCTCTGTCCTGAAATAATGGGCAGTCACGGGATGGGCTATTGGCCACCTCCCGGCTTTCTGACCTCTTGGCTTCTCCCAGCGTAGAGATCAATTTAGTACAAGTTAAGTACGTGCAATTAGTGTCTGTTCTTCCGTCAAACAGTTCTCCTGCCTGAGGTATCCAGTCCACAACGACCTCCACTAATTAGCTGAGAATCAATGGTGCCCACAATGCTTCAAAACCTTGCTACTCCATCAGCAGCTCCAGAGCGATCACTTGGAATGTGGCTCTGTGGCGTTTCCTCCCTGCTAAGAGAGCAGTTTGCAGCGTGTAATTACACCTGACCTGCACTCACTCAAAATGCGGCGTCATTAAGTGAAATTACAGTGTTTTTTTCATAATGCGAAAGCCAATTGTGGATCAGGGAGGGGGGCACTTTCCACACATGCACTCCATCGCAAATGTTTTGACCTTCAGTGTCAACTGTCCGCAGGGCGATTAGTCGTTTGAATAAATAAAAGCGCCATTTTTTTTGTAGGTGTTAATAATTATACAACTGTCAAAACATATTACTTGCTGCAATAATGGTTTTAATCACACGGCTTAATGTGGCACAAAAGCCTCTTCGGGACCCATTGCATTCATTTCCCTCACTGGCATGGATCCTCCTCCGTCAAGTGCTTTAGTCTGTCTCACTTTTCACCTGATGGATGTTGGGTCACATCCTAGAATGGGCCCTACTGCGTATACCTTGATTTAAGTATATAAACTCACAATTACCTCGTGAATAAAAGGATATAGTGAGCAACCAAAATTAATGTTTTGCCATCAGGGTTTACATATCAATAAGAATATTGAGCCAATAAGCCGGAAGTTAATGATCAGAGCCGAAGACGTGATTGGCTAATATTTAAACTACATGCTGTTTATTGAATCGTCCTACAGATGGATGCTTGTCAAACCAGAGCCTGCGGCCGCCCCATTAGAGCTGAAATGACAGCAATCCTCCCTGCATGTTTGGGCCCGGTTCATGTCCGAACATGTGCCCCCCCACCCTCCTGAAGGCATAGGGTCTCCCAAAGCAGGTGATTTGCCATGGGGATGAGACACCGATGCAGCCCCAAGTGCACGATTTACCAGACAGCACAGAGGGGTCAAACGGTTGTTTCAAACAAGCCGCCATTTTATGTTTTATGTGTATTTAATCTTAGACACGCTTTCTGGAAATATCTCCAGATATATCTCTACTTCTACACATTCTTACATCGCTAGTTAGTTAATCAAAGTCACTCACTCACTACTGGTAAACATTAGAAGGTCGGATCAGCTGTTTTGTACTTGCAGACATGCTTAGGTGGGTTTTTATGAAAATAGCATGTGCTTGGGATTTTAAGGACCGATGCAACGCACTCTTACAATCTGAGAGGACGTGTTAGTGTTGAACTGTCGGTGTGCTTCCCTCCAAATGATCTCTGATGAGTCAGGGGTCATAGACCCTTAACCCCACCAACCTCCATGGCCTGAACCAAGGCCACATTCCTCTTTTCAGATATCAGGACGAAACAGGCAAGTCCAGGTGTGGTCGTGGTGGAGGATAACTGGCATGGTAACCAAGGTGGCCAGCCAAAGCAACATCATCATGTTCCTGCTGCTTATTCTGCACGTTGATATGCCAGGCAGTAGTCGGTTGCTGCTTCATATCATCTGATGGGAATATTTGCCAAGCACGACCTTTAACCTTTGACCTGTAAACAGGAGGATACAATTCAATAACTGACCCTGTTGCTTTATTCTTGCCTACTAAGTGAATTTTTCCACTGAATTTGCTCCAGCAACATTATTACTTTAATGACAATGTAATAATCTTGGGCTTGAACCCATAATATCCAGCGAACAGGGACACCAGTAATTGCTTTAAAAGCCCCCTTCATATCCGCTGACAAAAAGCTACAGAAGAAAACCAAATTCCATCAAGCCTCAGCAGGGTTCCCCATTCCTATCTCTGAGGTCATCAAGCAGGGATCACTGCTCATTGGTTGCATATTGTTCACTAGCTTTAACCTGAATGTCAAAACTGAGACGTTACAAAATGGTACTGAACATCCTCCTTGGAGGATGTCAGTTTCTGATCAGGGCACATGGTGTCGCTCTCCTAGAAACTCCCTTCAGCTCTTTGTTTCCCTAATTTGCAGAAGACACATGGTGCTGACTGACCCCTGCTGCATCATGTACTAGGTCATCATCATGTGGAGTCTCAGCAAGCTCTTGGGTCATGACCATCAGCTTTACATCCCGAAGACGTCTTGTGTTAAATCCTGATTGTTTCAGGCACAGCATCCAAATCTGCAGACTCCCTGAACAAATTCTGCTGATTTGTGTTCCTACCTTACAGAAGATAACACAGTGCTCTCCTGCCCTGTCCAGCTTCCTACATAAAAGATTAAGTGTCTGTTTGCTCCAGCTAGGGTTCATTAACTACAGGAGGTTCACAGACTGACAAATGTATTGCAATCTGCTATTTTTGTTTGATCAGCCATTCAGCCACATACACCTGAAGATCCAGGAGGTACTGAAAGCTGCACCTCATCCCCCATCGGATGAAAAAAGGCCCTTAGTGACTTTCCAGAAACTGGCTCTTGCTACCCACATTCCAACTCTCACCTTTGGTCTTTTCGAGACCCTACTGTTGCTCACTTGGATGCAGGAACAACGGCCAACACTTCTGTAAACCAAATCCTTCCTGGGTCTCCTCCAAAACCATGACATTGACGCTCTTGGCCGGGACCTTAACCGAATCTGCCATCCACTCCACCACCAAATGGACCCCTCATTATCCAGCAAGCAGAAACATCGACCCACAAGGCATTGCTCCCACTGTTTTTCCTTTCTCCGTTTGCCCCCCCATCCCGCTAAACCCTGTATTATGTGGCCCATAAGTATAGTCCATTGAAAGAGAAGCATCTATGAAACTTAAACATAGATTTAAGGACGTCAGCGACCTGGAAAACAGGAAGACGCTCATAACACTGGAGAAAGCGTGTGACCTGGAGGAGCTGTTCTTAAAGCAGATGCCCATTTCCTGAGCGCTAACTACAGGCATTAACAGCTCCGCAGAGTCGTTCGCGGTGTGTAATCAGCAGCATTTCCAATCTCGCCTGCTACATGGTTTCTTTATACTGCGGCCAACATAGCAACCGCTAGCACAACAAGCCAAGAGATCAAAGGGTCTAATAGAAGCAGGGAATGTAAATAGATGCCAGTTGCTAGCTGAGCAAATTTGCCTCACAATGGAGGCAGTGGGTATTACCTGTTGCAAGAGTGGCTTGATTCACATTATGCAGTTTTTGGGAGTATTTTTTGTGAATGCCGTGGCCCTGGCAGAGCAGACCGCTGCTTGCCAATTTTTTCTCATGGTACCTTGACTTACAAAGGAGCACATAACAGGTGAAGAGAAGTTTATGGAAAATCGATGGATGTCATTGCTATAGTCACATTTTTAATTTGCTATTGCGGGTGGTGTGGCGACTCCCAGGGTGCTGCTGTAGCCTCGTACCTCCAGGGTTGAGGGTTGAAATCTGGCTTGTGTGCCGTGCGTGTAGCTTGCATGTTCTCCACATGGTGTGTGTCTCCTCAAACACTCGGAAGTCCTGCAGTTAGGCTAAGGTGAGGTACTGCCATCCCGTGCTCCGTGCTGCCTGAGATGGGCCCCAGCAGCACGGCTTTACACTCTAGTGAATCCTGGAGTCTCTGCTATGTACAATGAGCCCACAGACCCCATTGGCTGTGATAAGTGTGTCAACAAGCCCCGTCCCCTGGATGGAATCGACCTCTGAATTAGGGGCAGAGGCTTGCATTTGTATCTCTTTGTTGCTTTAATACTCCAGATTTCATCACCAAATTATTAAGAGAGGCATGCAAACAACGTGCGGAGTCAGACATGAGAGGAACCCCTGAACCATGTGACATATCAGAGCCAAGATAACTCAGAAAAGGTTACAGAAGGGTCAAAACCAATGTCCGCCTGCGCTGTTCTCTATGGAAGCTGGTAGCAATTTTACAGTTTGAAATTCTGTTTAGTTGTTTCAGGCTTAGAACTTAGGTAGCTCTATTTTCTCAGAGCTTCAGCCTGGATGTAGGAGTATGTATGTATGCATTCCGCAATGGACGGGCATCCCACCCAGGGTGTGTCGCATCCTTATTGCCTGTTTTGAGAGGCTCCACTGCAAACTGGACCAGCGTGAGTGTTTGTGAGAGGGATGGATGGATGGATGGATGGATGGATGGATGGATGGATAGGTCACCTTTACAGATGTATCGATTAAGGCCCTAAATCTCCACATGTAAGCGAGGAAGGATGAGGGAATGGTGAGGGTGGGAGTGATTGGTTGATAGGGAGGGGGGTTTGAGAATGTACTTACCTCCTGTAACATATCAGAAGAAAGCCCTCCTCCTTCAGAGCGTCATAGTAGAACCACTCACTGAGCCAGCAGAGTCCTCAGGAGACCCTGCCTTCATACAAGCTGAAAGATGTGTAGATAAGATCATCAGCTGGAACGTAAGCATGGTGAGAGCAGCCTGGCTGATCGAGGGAAGGCAGGCAAGGGCACCCACTGAAATTCTGCAGTGTGCGTGACGGTCCCACACACAAACGGGGCAAAACAGTCCTTATAACAGAATTCTCCCTTTTTGAGACATTCACATGAATGTCCACTTTCTAATTTCCTTGTGCAAATCATGTCGGTATTTAGCATGAATGAAGGAATAATATGACTTTAGCAAAACAAGATTTCATTATTAAAAATGTCAATCTACCTTCCTTTGGGACAGAAATTTAGGCTCACATAAATGAGTTTTACTCTATGTGAGTTCCCAGTTTAAATAAACTTTGGGCTTTAGAAGGATATTCCTGTATAAATGTTTAAATATATCTGTTGCCAGCAACCTTTAGCGATGGTTAATAACTGCCCCTCAGTCTTACAGTGTGACAGCTCTGTTTTCATTTCATCAAGGCAAACAGTAAAGAGAAAAGCTCCTTGTGTGACCTAAAGGTGATGCATTTACCTCCGTATTTTCATCACAGGTAATCATGGTGTATGGCCGCCAAGGCCATCCCTACCTCACGAAGAATAATGCCAAAAAGAAACAATCTCTACAAATGGAAAAAGAAAATGAAAATGAATGTTTATTTCTTGCATTCATAGAGCAGGACTTGCCTAGTGGAAGTTCTGCTATATGATTCCATGTTGGATATGATTCCATGCTGGATATGATTCCAAGGCTGGATATGATTCCAAGGCTGGACCAGTGCACTTCTTTCCCCTTCTTCCAAAACTATGATGATTTACCTGTAAATTACTCCGTTACTTCACTTCCATTCAGGTCCAGCTCCACCATCCTGAAGCACCAAACCCACCAAGGGTGAGGGAAGGTAATGAGCGTGTTTGGGGGGTTTCGGGACACCCATCTCATCACTGGGGACACATTTCTTCAACCACCAGGACCAGGAAGCAAATAATTAGCCATTACCAACCTCCAATCAACATTAATTTAGCAGACAGTTTTACCCAAAGTGACGTACAATTGAAAGCAGGATGAGTGAGTACCTCGGGTAACTCAGGTTAAGGATCCGACAGAGAAATCACTCTGAGATCTCGGGATTCGAACTGGTGACATTCTGATCACGGGTACGGGTTCTTGGGCACCCCTATTATAAAGTGATTCCTAGGGTACAATGATTACATTTTCCTACAGCAGCCCATGTTACGGATGGAGGCTGAAGGAGGGAGCAGCACAGAAGGGCCCTGTTTTATTGCCAAGTGCCTCTATTCTGAAAGCCGGGAAGTGTTGATGGGGGGAGGGGCGTTTGGGTAAGGCATATTTTCTCAGTTTCTAAACTATTTGTTATTAAAGGGATTCTGTTTTGCTTCTGCCTGCCCACCACGTGCCTCCTGGCCAGACACCGCCAGTGCCGCCGCTCCACACGTGCGGCCGGAGACAAGATGACCACCCCTCCCCAGGGAGAGACACAGGCGACACCAGCTCCGTAGGGTCCCTCGACGCATAAAGACACAGTAGATCTGTGTTTGTGACGGTAGCAGGAATAACTGTTTCGTGGGATGCCGACAGGCGGACAGGCTAGGCTTCGACGTGACCCTCGATCCCCTCGATCGCCTGGCAACTTGACAGGAACAGCACCCGGGTATCGACCGATGTCGGTGAGCAAACCTCGGGTTGCGGTTCTGGGCTTGGGGTCGGGGCAGAGGCTGGGCCGGGCCCAGATTGGGGTCAGGGGATCGGGTCCACAGAACAGTCTCTCACAGCAGTGCCAGCACACAGCTACAGCTTGATGAGGAGACAGGAAGCCGGGGGGGGGGGGGGCGACTGG
>JAODKF010000068.1:5618342-5643413 GCA_026779585.1 Mormyrus proboscirostris | reverse complement strand
AGGTTCAAGGGTGGGGGCTCAGATTAGCAATGCCCAAACACAGACCTATCATTTAGGGAGCAAATGAGATTTTCTGCTGCCCCCCATCACTAGATTTTATTACCTCTGGGGCAAAGATCAGCTACATTGTACTTTGTTTCCTTTTAAATTTAACTGAATTGTTTTGCTCGTCTTTATAATTGGAGGCGTCAGAAATACCATGGACCGAACCGGGCCGGCGTTTACAGCACCTTAGAACTTATTTTATTGGCCCCTTTGAAAGTGCTGTTTTTTATAAAACGTTTTATAAAACGTTTATTCCCGCAGCTGAAAGCGATCAAAGGAATCGATGTGGCCAAACAAACGACACCGCACAATCCCTCCCTCGTCTCGGCCCGGCAGGGACCCGAGCGGCTGGGATCCCGTACGCGCCCCCCCCCCCCCCGGAACCAGCCCATTGAAAGAAAACAAAATGGATAAAGAGTTTTTACAGCACCTTGGGCTGGCCGTTTCTAAATGGGGAAAGGAGGCCCACTCGTAGTTGCTGTTGAACCGTTCCCTGTTAATAGTCTCGCAGCAATTATACTGAGCATAGAGGTAGCGCCTTGTCAGCCAAAAAACACAGGCCTCTTTATGCTCCCTCTTCCAAGCAAACCTACAGTACAGAGCACCCCCCCTCCCTGAACATGACCTGTTAATGTGGTGCAGAAACAGCAAACGAGTTCATGTCGGACGTCAGTGTGTTTTTGGACAGCAGCTGTTATTGAATTTGACAGCCGCCCTCCAATCAGGATACGGGAGAGCTCTGAATTGTCCAAATCATTTTGTTTCTAAAGTGGCATCCACTGCGAGATAAATTGGGCTGACAGGCTGCTGACTGACGATCCCACAACGGTGGTGGTCAGCATGGGGATTCCCATGGTGTCTCACCAAACTCTCCACCCCAGATAAAGCCCTCACCCAACACCTCTGCTGGCCCCCCAAGTTCTGCATCTGGAGACTCAGAGGCAGCATTCAGAGCTAATCTGGATCTGTCCTGCTCCTGGGAAGTTCTATAGAATAACAGCTAATACAGGATTAACTCGATAGGTGACGTATCTACTAAGAGAATAGAACAGGATTCAGTTCAGCATGGAGTTGGGAGTTTTACCTGTGGTTGTTTGTGCTGATGTACCAGTAGTTTGAAGAATCCAGCCTTCTTAGAGAAGGTGGATGAAGTGCCCGAGGGTGCTGTCTATGGATTCTGTGGTCCTGCTTCAACAATGGGGGGCACCTGGAGGGACCCATTGGGCATGATTGGCAAGAGCCCAAGTGGTGAATTGTTATTTGACTTCTGTGGAAGCAATAGATCATCCATAACAAACACCATGTTTGACCCCAATTATGTCCATAAATGTATATGGTGGCAGAGGACTCTAGGCTAAAGGTAAATTACTGTCTTCATAGCTGCATCATATGGCAACAACCTGCCGTGTGTTTCAGCACCTCAGACAGTCCTGCATTCTTTCAATTATTATCAACACAAAAAGTCTTGACTGAATCATATAGCTCTAGTTTGGAAAGAAAAACTGGCATAACAGCAACATAGAACAGGTTCTATTTAAAAACATTAAAAACAGAATGGACAATATGCGGAAATTCATGCAAATAGATAATTATGTGCGATGACCAAATTCCACAACTGTTCCAAACATCCATAAATCTATCTGGCATACAACATATCCTATACAGAGTCAAGGTGAAGTTCTGATGATTTAATGCATACACCTCAAACCTGCATGATTTATGAAACTGGCAATCCTACCCCAGCCTTGTACCCTAATGCTACCTGAGACAGGCTTCAGATCGTCCATGTTCCTGATTGGGATATGCAGGTAGAAGATGGATATATGAATGGAGCACAGAGAAAAAAATTAATGGAAGTTCATCAAAAACGCGTAAATATGCTGTGTTTATATTATATGGTTTAGTTATATGTTATTTTCATCCATACAGCTTTAATGGGGTCACACACAATACTACTAAAATCATAGGCTAGCCTGGAATAACAGGGGCTGCAAACATCCTGAGAATGCAAATTAATAATCTTTAGCAGTTGGAGTCCCAGACTCTCCATCTGGTTTATTTCTTTGATTATGGAAATCCAGCCCATCGTCGGGGAAATAGCCCACGTCTATTTTTAGCCTGGATGCAACCACAAACATCTGACAGGCTCCCGGAATCCCACGGAACACCTTTGTTGTCTAATGGGAATCAGGGCTCTCCCAGACCGATGGGCCGTGCTGCAGCAGCAGAGCTCCCCAGGAACGCCATGCAAGCCGGTCATCCGACTACAGCAGAATAATGACTTTATTTTCTCAAACAACGACTGATGCCCCCCCCACCTCCAAATCTCTTTTCTGCGCATGTCTGTATGTGTAAGGTGAGTATAATGCTGTAATGTTTTGTAAATTTAGAATATGCAAAGATGAAAAATCAACAGCCAATTGTCTAAGAAATTACTTATAACACTGCAGAAAATACTTTCGATTTAATTTAGATACCATCCATCCATCCATGGATTTTCTGTAACCGTTTGTCCTATTCAGGGTCACGGGGGGGTCCCAGGGTCTATCCTGGAGGCTACAAGCCATCAGGGGGCACATTCACATTCATGGGCAGTTCAGTAGCTCCAATTAACTTCCGCATGTTTTTGGACCGTGGGGGGAAACCAGAGCACCTGGAGGAATCCCCACGATGACACGGGGAGAACATGCAAACTCCGCACACATGGAACCCAGGTGTGAGACACAAACCCAGGTCCCAGAGGTCCAAGGCTGCTGGGCCATCCACTGCGCCGCCAGACCAGCCTGAAGTTCCATGTAATGTTCCCTCAAAGAATCGAAGTCATTCAAGTAATGCTTAATGTTATCATATTAAAAATGGCATTAGATGTTAATATAATAACTTGATGGAGATCTGTGCCTTTTTAGCAAACCAATTTTGATATACCTGCTCACATCATGTGAACGTGCACAAGTGAAGTTTAGATCCACTATCCATCTCCCTCTCCTTGCTTGTTGAAGTGCTTGTTTTACCTTCTGAATTGCAGAGGTGGACATTTCAGGTCCACAAAGTAAAAATCCAAACCAGGATTTTGTTTCAACCAACCAGTCGAGTTCTCTGTGACTGTGATTCTTTATGCTAAACTGCTTGGTTGAAACAAAATCCTAGTTTGGATTTTTACTTTCTGGACCTGAAATGTCCACCTCTGCCGAATTGGTAGGGAGCAGTTACAGGCTGTGATGTGCCACAATGCAAACCAGGAGAAAACTACACAAGCATAATTCACATCCTGTCCTACACAAGCACGTATGTTAGTAGTGCATGATACAGACCTCAAAATCATAATCAGTCCTTATAACGGGAAGGCAGGTCATACACCATGTTTGCTTTCTGAAAAAGCAATATCCGGAAAATATTCGTAATTAACATAGTGTGTATGCATGAGTGTGTCCCTGTGATGCACTGACATCCCATCCACGGTGTACCCCAGCCAAGGACCCCGTGCTACCTGGGATGGACCCCAGGCCCCATGTGACTGTTTGATAAGCGGATGGATGATCTGCATTTTCACCTGCTCTGCAGCCAGTGGATTTAGACAGGAGGTGAAAAGGAGCCAGCAGCAGCTCTATGCATCACACACGGGATAGGATCACAATTTGGCTTGGAACAAGAGCATGTTTGAAATGGGGCTGGAAATGCAGAATTACAGGGCCTCTTCTGTGATGCATTAGGCACATTAATGTCATTCAGCTTTCAGATTTGGATGGACTGCATTCCATTAGAATTAAAGCACTCCATCACGGTAGTAACTGCATGGGTGAACATGACACAGGAGATCTACATGTGAGCTTAAATACTCAGGTGTATGTAACAGCCAACTAGATGTTCAGTTAGTCATTCCACATTCCAGACTCCTGATTTCTCTTAACCTTTGGGAAACATTTTCAGTCTTCTATGTCTGCTGCACATATTTATATTTTTAACCTGGTTGGACTCATGTCTACCAGTTCAGATGCTACATTCAACAATAAACAGCTTTGAAGGAAACTCTGGAAATGCATGAATGGAGGTAAAGTTAGGGTATGTGCTTCCCGATCTTCTGTGTATCTCCACTACAGGCAGTCTGTCATGGTTTGAAGACACTATGAAGACAGACACATCACCTTCAAGCCTATACAAGCAAGGATCATCACTGTAGCCCATGGCCTTGCTCACCTTCAACCCGGCAATTTCTCACACCAGTATATTCATGTTCAGATACTCAAGAAGAATCCTGGGGGTATTCACCAGCTTTCATGGCAAAGGGGTAATTCATCACCGTTGCATGGACACGCCAGGTGATGTCTGACCTGGAAGTTGGAAGAAATAGTGTAAGGTGGAAGAAATGCCTCGGAACGAAGAATAAGATCAGCGGCAAAATCCGTTCTAAATTTATTTCAGAATTCAAGGCGGCACCTCTGCTTGATATGCCACCAGATTTACTCATAATGACATAGTTTCACAATGAAGCTACGACTTAGAACTTTCCAAGAGTCTCGGGGAAAACACTGTAGTAAGGTAAGGTATTCCGAAGCCTTTATTTATTACTCATATTTTCCATCATGTCACTGCATTCCATAAGAATTCCATACCTCCTTCTGTCTTCCCTGTAAAACCCCACCCTTCATAAAATATCTTCAAACCATGACCTCTTAAGACCTCTTTTCTCTTTTACTATTATTATTGAAGCATTTATGGTTCTTTGTCCCGACGAAATTATCCTTTATTGCTTTGGATTCTGGAGACATCAGCATCATATTAATCTTGGGGAAATGGTTACCTTACCAGCAGCAATCCTACAGATGAAAAGTCAGAGAAGATCGCCCTCCGTTGTTCCTGGCGACAGATATTAGCACAGCGTCAGGCCCTTTGTGCCTTCCAGGTGCATGCGGAATTGTGAGAAATGCATCTCATTAAACCAAAAATCCTCCACACTCCCACACGCACACACACACACACACACCGACCTATACTCATATCTTTGTGAGGAAAGTCCATTAATTTTTATGGGAAAAACCCTAAAACCCAACAACCTTAACTCCTGCCCAGCCCTAACTGTAAGTAAATAAACAAAATTCAAGACTTCTGGCATTTTTAGTTATTTGATTACGTTCACAGATCTTTGTGGGGACCGGAAAAATGGTCCCCACAACATCAAAATAATAGGTTTTTATCATGTTGTGGGGGACATTTGGTCCTCACAGTGTAATATAAACATAATCCACACACACACACACACACACACACACACACACACACACACACACACTGATTACAGTGCCGTAGTGAGTAGCAGAGGCTTAACTGGCCACATTCCATGAACCCGGACAGGCATGTGAAGCGCAATAAGAGATCACAACAGCAGCGTGACAGGACATGACCGGCTGGGTATCGCCGAGGTGCTCAGGGGCTGCTAGGAACCGCGCCGGTTCCCAACATGCCTCTGAGCACACGGCTGCGACTGGATCGCCTCTGCCTCACCCTCAAGGTTTCAAAGGAGGTAAGAGAAGCCGGTGCGGTCACAGCGTCCCTGGATGAATGAGGCCCCCGTCAGGATCTTTAGCTGTTGTCTGCCATTCTGACCTCTAGCTGCTTCAGCTTTGGCTCTAGGCTGGTTGGGTTCATCACAGTGCTCTTCAGCTCGGCCACCTTGACCATAGTCAGTGTCACCACGTATATGATAGGCTGCCCCCCCCCCCAGCCGAGGTAAGGCTAGGTCTGACCCCCACCTGAGGGCTAATCTATCATACAGAGTGCTGGTCAGCCCACCTGCCAATGGCAACCTCTCAGGGTCAAACCAGCTGAGTAAATCGCTTTGCTTTTGGGGGGGGGCACCACATCAGCGGTATTGATCATACGACGTTACAACTTCCTCTATTTTTATGTTAGCATTAACATAAGGGAATCTCTCTGTGTCTTACATTCATTAAATTGCATTCACATGTTACAGACACAGTAAATATATACAGGTGATGTTTTACCAACAAAAGGTTGCAGTTCCTTGGCAGAATTGCTACCTGGACCTGAGTTGCAGAAATCAGAAATTACCCCAACAAACCAGACACTTTTAGGCTACTAGTCTGTGAAATTAATTTAGTTAACGCGATCAAAGCATCTCTCTGTAATAGTCAGTGTATATCTGGTCAGTGATTTGCAAAGAAGCAACACAAAAATAAGTTATAGTCCCGACAGCTTCCGGTCTCCCCTGAGACGGGCAGAAGTACAGTTACAGTCTGCAAAAAAAATCCTATCAGGGATTCATAACTACAGGAAAATGTTTTCCATTGAGGAATCAGTTCCTTTTCCATTCACTTCCTCTCAGTTACATGAGAACCAAACTTCTTGTAAAACGTGTGACCAATGACATAACTTCTCCAAACTACCACACACCATCTGAATTTTTTTTTCTACTAAAAAAAATGATCATTATTAGGTTGACACATTTTTTTTATCGCCCACCTTTCGATGTGTACGAAAGAGCCCTTTGTTTACAAAATGCCACAATCTGACATTTGTCATTTAGTAGAAATATCGCCTCAGCCTTTGCATATTTATGATGGTCTCAAAGTCAAAGCGCTCCACAGGAACTCAGGGCTCTCCTACATATTTTCCAAATAGCAGATAAAGAATAAAAGCATTTTACACTCTTCTTTTGTGACTTCCACAGTTCCATGCCCTACAAAGCTTCGGGGGGGGGGCGGAATTCTTTCCTGTCATTGTCAGCACATACAAGAAATACAGGGCTGAGAAATTTAGCTGCCCACCTCTCTTGAGAGAAGGCAACACTTTGTGCAGTGCATGCAGTGCTCACCTTTGGTCACTGGCAACTGGAAATGTGACTGGTGTTTTACATACCTGCTTACCTGCCTTGCGGGGGGGATGTGGCCCTTTGGGTTTGGATGCTGTGCCTCTGATCAGAAGGTTGCCAGTTCAAATTCCTGGGTCAGCAAAGTGATGTCACCTTTGTGCCCTTTGAGCAAGGCCCTTAACCACTAATTCTCTCAAGCACTGGCTAACCCTGCTTAGTCAGATGGACATGGATTTGGATAAAAGCATCTGTTAATTAAATAAAATGTAAATTCAATGAACTGCATCCCTTGCCTTTCTGTGAATTGCAGTGGCCTTCTGGTTGCTGCGTTAGACCACAGGGTAGCAGGTTAGTATTGGGCACCCAAGGTTCACTGGCAGTGTAAGGGAGATCACACTGCGGAGTCCATGTTTGAGTTTGTTGGGTTTTGTGTAGGCGGCGCTCTTTGAACTTTGGCTAAGTGTCACTGCCAACACAGTCCTTTTGTGAAGTAACGTGGGACTTGAAAGGTCAGAGCAAACACTCAGTGTGAAACCCCATTCCCCCCGCCCCCCTGGGCCCAAATTACCTGAAAACCCTCCAAAGCTCTGTGGAAGCTTCCTCTTTGGGAATATACAGTTCTGTGTTAGGACCTAAAACCAGTCACCATCCTAAATTCTGGAACTTTCTGCAGACAAATTCTTAAATGCATAGTGATTCATTGCAACTTGGTTTGTCCAGTGAGCCATTAAATAAAACGTTGATAACTTATGAGATCAAAATCCTGTGTAGTCTTAACAGACAGAAATATGTTACTTCTTTGCACATTTTACTATTAGGCAAACCAGACTGCAATAAAACACCAAAACACTAGGACTAAGCAAGCTTGTCGTCAATCGCTCTTTGCGGGATTTCTAGGCACTGCATGCACTTGACAGTCTGTAAAAGTGGGGCGGGCGCAGGGGGGCGGCTGGGCACATGGGGGCGGCTTGGCCCCATCCCGTACACCACTTCGCTGTGAACTTCAGAGTGCGCGCTCCCACAGACCAGGCGCGCACTGAAGGGACGCCGGAGGACTTTCTCGGATTTTTAATCCTTATGAGTGCACGAGGAGTTTCAGGTTCGGGGAAACACTTTTTGACAGTGTCAGAAATTCGAGGAGACGGCTGGCACAGTCGCAATCGTTAAACGTAAGTCCACATCAGTGTTTTTCATTAAACTAACCCACTTTCACTGAGTGTCTGTTTAGATGTTTGAGTCTTCTTGTCGTTTATGATTATTCAGCACCGCGCACGTGGTTTGATAATATGTGTAGTATATAAAACAGTAAATTTCAAATGCCGATTTATGTGTTTCATCCCAGTCGGTAAAAACACCTAATCACCTACTGTTTCAAATGGAACTAAAGAATGTTAACAGCTTACTTTTTAACATTAACTTTAGGATACCGACAGAATTCTGCAACTCAGAAAACCAGTACGGACTTGAACCAGTTGCCCCAAGCTATATACATTTTTTAATGTCAAATAAGTTATTCCTGGTTTTTCTAAATCAATCTGCAAAGGCTGCAAAGCGCCTTTTCCAATTACCGAAAATACTACAGGTCTTTAGATATTGTTTTTTTTTTATTATTATTAGACTTATTGATTGAATTCATTAAAATTGTCAGTACCTTTGATTGGGAGAACCACTGACGGTTGTGGAGTTTCTAAAAATCAGACCCGCCTGCGTAATGAACGCGTTCATGTCAGACCTGCAAGGCGACCAAAGGACGTGGCAATTACAACAGGAATTTGTTATACGCCGTTAATTTCCGAAAGACGGATGCAAACTACGCGCCGCCGCTTTCAGCGCCTTTACGCATCTGATTGTGCTTTAAAAATGTGCGGATACCAACCCCACTATCTGCTCATTGTGACCCGACAGATGCATGGATTTTAAAAATGCTTCTGATGTTTATGCGGTCACCTTTGTTTACATTTTGTTTCTATGACACTGTTGTAGTTGAAAGTTGGCCCTTTACGCCCTTTAATTTTAGGGCTCAGTTACAGACTTTGTATACAGGTGTTTGATACAGTGGGAGGTATCCAGGAGAAAATGTTTACTTTACCCAATAGGTCTGCGCCCTCGTCTCCCCAAACTATGGTTCTTACCCTCTGTGAATACAGTGGCCTTTCTTCACAGAAATTTCGCCCGGCTCCAGCAATCAGCCAGCACATACGTATCCGTGGCTTCACAGTCATTTTATCAAAACGGTTGCACCGTCTGAGACTGCATTACTAAACACACAGTTCGTTTTGCTTTGCTGCTGGAATTGGTGTTCTGGAAAGCACGCACTTGCTCCAAACCTCAATGCCATGTTCGTACAAGCCCTGCAGGGGAAAATTTTGCCGTTTTCTTAATTTAATTATTTTTGGAAGGATTATCTGTAGAAAAAACCAAACAAATGTGAACTTGATGGTCTGGGGGAAAGAGTTTACGCTCACACTGCAGGCTTACAGCTGTGGCTGGTTGAGAAGCACTGTGTGATAAATACTATAGAGCCTAACATGACCGTAACAGATAATGCATGTGGTGGTTCCTGACCTGAGGGGGCGTTGAACTTATGAGATGCATGGAGAGCATCTGCAATCTAGTGCATTAATTTTATGTATTATTTAAGTGCTTTTGCAGCAACTTTGCCGGCATGAGCATCAAATTCATCTAAAATGAATTAAAAGCCCTTGTGTTTTGATTTTAAAAATGTTTTATGTCACTGTGAGCTTGATGTTTTCTTTTTCTCAAAAATATACATCTGACCCAAGGTTTAAGACCCTGAAGGATGTAATAAAAATGTTAAGCAAACGCATCTTGCCTTCTGCACTAATGCATCTGTAGGGGGAGAATTACACAGACAGCTCTCTGGATCAGAACTAGTTAATCGTGTAACGATCTTCAGAAATGTCAGTGAACCCGGCTTGCGTGTTTTGTTGGGTTTTATTGAGTAATTGGGGATTAAAAATACGCCTCTGAAAAATATGCAGATAAATGAGCAACAGTCATGTGTCTGACATCTTATCTCACCTAGGCAGTGCCCTTCACGTTCAGTTATAACCAAGATGCAGTTGAATGAATGTGAGCATGAATGAGCAGGGGCCCCACCTTTGGTAGAGCAGTCGCTCAACATCATTAAACAATGACGTTTATGTAGACATTCTCATTAAATATTTCTGTATAGAAGCTCCTTTTGTGTTTTTTTAAGGGTTCTTTACTCTTTGTGCACTGGGGTCAATCTTTCCCGAGACTGAATTTGTGGCAGGAAATCTTGTTGGCCCGTCTGTCCATTGTGGACCTTAAAAGGTACCTATGATTTATTGACAAATAATAGCCTGAATTCAGTTTGCCCTGATGCTATTTTCCTCCCTACAAGAAGGAGCAAATTCCTAAATGTCTTCAAACAGCTCATCCCGGTTCAAAAGAAAGCAAGGAAAGGGCAGATATGAATGCTTAAAGGAGGATTATGTCAGCATTCTGGTGAAGCTCTGACAGACGTTTGGCAAGTAGCGCCTTTATTTGGAATTGAGCCCCGTTGTACAATCAAGATGCAGGTCTGATCTAAGCCTGTATGTGTCCCAGCTTGCGCCGAGTCTTTTCTATGGCTGCAGGAGCCTCCAGAGGATGTGTGGAGGGTATTGGCTGTCAAAACACAACACCTGGGAAACTGAATATCATTGACATTTAGGCGTTTACACCTGGGCATCTGGAGCTCATGCATAGTCAGCTGAGACGCGGCCAATCTGGGTGTCATCACATTATGGCGCCTTGAATTGAATAACAGAAGCTGGGTATCTTGTTACAGAAGCCTAGGTTGTTCCTCACGCTTTGTTGATCCTCTTGTTACTTGAACAGTAAAAATTGAATAGGAAGTGGGGTGAATATTGAGACTTGTGAACAGCAGGATTATAGAATTACCAAGGTGGCTAAATGCTCTAGCCTAAAGGTCACACAGCAGCGGAAGAACCTTTTAGTCTATGTGGTTTATCGGGGTCTTTACTGGACAGTAGTTGTCTGTGGCGTGTCTTGGTAATTGGTAATTGTATATTTTCTAATCTAATTCTTGCATTACCAGTGTGGGTGACTATGTGGAGACCACCTTTTCGGTCCCCACAAGGGGAAACCTCGATTTTATAAAAATGCCATTATAAAAATGTATTTTGTTTGGTTACTTATGGTTAAGGTTAGGGCTGCGTAGGGGTTAGGGTTGTCAATGTTGGAATTAAGGTTATGCCCATATTTTGTACCTTCTTAAATCCATTTTTCTGGGTAACTTCATGTCATGTGACAAAAGGCCAAACAGGCTTCTCTGTTGAACAATACAGTTGTGCAGATCTAATGGTGCAGTGATCACATTTCGGCACATTGGCCGTCCCAGATCTCAAATGCCTAATTATACAGCAGGTGTTACTAGCAGCTTGTGGCCCATTTGCAAATGACATCAGGTAATTTGACTTTTTAATAATAATGGCCACCATTTAGCTGTTAAACACTGTAATCCCCGAGTGGCAGGTAAAAGCGACCAGCCCACACGATCCTTGATGACTGGGATTTCCCTCCCCTGCGTCTGGCGGACTGCAGGTTGGCTGGACATGCATTGACATGTGTCACCTCTTTTTCTGCAGGTGTGACTGACAAGACGAGAGCCGGACCTCCTCCAACGGGGCAGCGGAACCAGCCAAACCACCATCATGTACACAGCGTCGCTAGCTACCATCTCCATTGGTAGGGTCTCTAATGAGAGTCACAGAAAAACAGGATTCATGTTCCGTATGGTGCAGCACTGTATACTGGGCTGCCATCTTAAAGATCAAAGCATTTCCATGTGGAGGTCTGGATTTATTACTGGGGAACAGTGAAGGGAAAAGTCAGAGATCGTTCAGCCAAAATGTAGGGTGTAGCCTGCTCTGTTATCATGAATAACAAAACTACTGTTGAACTTCCAGAAAGGAAAGTTGGGTGTGGAGAAAGTGATGGGGATCAGGGTGAATAAACACTCACAATGCATCACTCAGACATCGGGGGGGGGGGCTGTCATGTGCTGAGAACCGTGAAATGGTGAGGTGTGATGTCATGGGCCCGATATGTTCATTTGAGCGCATGATGCACAATATTTACAGTAGCCCCATTTACATGGACATTATTTTTTTCACTTTTAATCCGATTAATTACGGAGTACGAAAACGTCTCATGTGAACGGTTCAAGTAATTGTATTCAACTGAAACCGTTTAAATTTTCAGTCCGATTAAAAGAGGTGGTCTTTTAATCTGATCAATAGAGGAAACTATTAATGTAAACAGGCAAACTGATTATTAGAACACTTCCCTTGTTCCTGCCGTAGCTCGCGGCAGGTAGCTACAAGCTAGTAGCTAAGTCGAGTTTAACCCAGTTTAGTGAGTTTAGGTCAGGTGCAGCAGCAGACAAAAACAAGTGGTCCTGTACTAAAAAAAAAAAAAAAAAAACTGGTGAGTCCCTGACATTAAGTTTTTATCGGATACATTAAAACAGTTCAGTATCGTGGAGAGATTGGATGGGCGTAATATCCGAAACTGGGACTATGTAAGGTGACATTACCACACATACGTAATTTCATGAAAGACCTCCGACTCATATGGAAGTTTGCCTTCCTCTCCTGGTCGGTAAACTCAGAGAGAACTACCGTTTCCCACCAGTGTTTGCTGCGGATTCTGATCCATTCTGCCTCAACTCACTCCCATAAAGAGTAACATAAACCGAATTATTGACAGCACATTTACCAAGAGACACAGAATAGACATTGATGTCAAATCCATGTTTAAAATGAGCCGGGCTCAAATATAAAGAAGTGGGCGGGACTGTTCAGGTCGCCGATGCTGAAGTAAATAAACAAGAGAGTTTTTGATCTTGCGACAGGCGGGATAAACAAGGAGAAAGGAAGCCTCAGAGGTTCAAACAGAGCATTTTCTCTTTTCTGTACAAGAAAAGTAGCCTAGGTCTACCACAGCGCTTGTCAAAATAATGTACGTTCGGATTAAATGGCTGGAACATGTAAACGTGGAACAAACGCAGATCTCTTTATTTGACGCTCATGTAAACGGTTCGGTTGGGTTCCTTTAATCTGATTAAATTCAGTTGGATTGAGAAAAGTGTCCATGTAAACAGGCTCAGTAATGCAGGGGAAGCTGCATGTGCTCACAGACAGAAGCAATGGGATTTTAGGTGTGGGGGGGGCATGTGATGTTTTGGAGTGTTGGAAATATAGTAAGCAAATGGGGAAAAAAAACTGGAAAGTAATGGTCAGGTGGAAGAGAACAGACATGAACCTGTTTGGTCATGTGACTCGTACTCCTGGGATGGATTGACTGTGAGTGCCCCTTCCCCCATCAATATCAAATTGTATAACCCGCAAATGCAGTCAGCCTCAAAGCATCATGGGGGAACTTGCATGTGACGCAAGCCTGTCCCATTTCCCACCACCTCTCCAGCATTGCTGCTTACCTGTGGCATAGACGCCGACCCGGACGTCCAGAAAACCAAGAAGCCAAAACTAGGCGAGTAAGCACCGTGTCCCAGGTCCAGGTTTTCTTGAGGTGTGATGCTGACCCTCTGTGCCACTTTTTCCCTGCTGCAGTGGTGCCTGCCGTAGAGTGTGACTTGAGAGCCGCAGAGGTCCATATCGCAGAATTCATTGCGAAGTGTCCGGCCAACTGCAGGGAGACGAAGCAGCCGGTGTATGGAACAGGGATCTACGCCTCCATCTCCAGCATCTGCAATGCGGCCATTCACGGGTAAGCTGGGACCTGTAGAAGTGAGCTTTGAGCGTCAGGGAATCGGAGCTTTCTGGCAGCAGCATGCTGGATCTCAGTAGACTGCAGATTATGAACAGATTAAGGAGATGTTTGTATTGTTGGATTCAAGAAGGACTAACAACTAAGCTTTTGTTCACCAAAAGGTCAGTACCAAGGAAGTCGTGGCAGTACTAGGAGACTTTGCGTTGACATGCTGTTGTTGGTTTTGCAGGGGCATCATCACCAACTCAGGAGGGAAAGTGATTGTGAAAAAGATGGCAGGCCAGACAGTCTACAAGGGCAGCTTCGCTAACGGGGTGTCATCCCTGACTTTGCCCAGGCGGAGGGAGTCCTTCATAGTGTCAGGTCAGTCCCCTGCGAGTTTATCATCTCTGCTGTAGCAGACACTTGTACCCAAAGCACATTGCATTGCTATGTTCACCCATCCATCTTTCATCCTTTTATTCTGAGCAGCTTCTTGGGCTCAAGGTCGTACAGCTACCAGTTTTCAAAGTCTTGCAAGAGATCGCATATCTATTTTCTTTCTTAACAGTGGGTAAACCAAAGAAAGGAGTTATCTACCCATCCACCCTGGACTACACCCCCTTACATTCCCCCTCAGTGAAAATAGGTGAGCTGGAAACGCAACAGCTTGGCCTCCCCCGACTTGCCCCACTTGGTTCATTAATCATACTGTACAGCGCGCAACACTGAATGCGTATGTAACATTTGGAAGGCAAGATACACGCTACATCATGTTTTTACGGGAAAGGAACCACATTTCTTTAAAGTAAATTCCCTGATTAAAGTATGACTTTAATTTGTCGACCAGCTGCTGCTTTTCAGATTAGACTGTATTTATGTTATGGTCATCTCCGCGCCAGTTGTGAATTACATCTTTCCTGTTATAGCATGGCTGCTGGATTTAATTTGATATTTTAACTTTTAGCGATCCAAATTCAAAATGTATAAATTTCTTCAGAGCGGCGTGTCGCTTACGTCCGAGGGCACAGATGGCCGGTGTTGGCACTTCCCGCTCATGTCTGTGGTGAGGCGCCACCCTGGTTAGTGTACCAGGAACAGTGGCTTCACTGCGAACGGTGAAGTGGGCCAGTTCTGGCTCGGCAGCGGCTAAAAAAGGGCCAAGCCATTCTAAGAACTGTTTTTCAGCTCCGCCTGCAGATCAGAAAGAAGCCAAGACCTCTCTAACGACCACCGTGTTGCCAGTGACAACGATAGCGGAGCCCACCACGACTCAACCCGAGCTGATCACCACCTCAAGCACACCTCCACCCACCACCAGCACCACCACCACAGCCAAACCCCGTGCTGTGCCCCACAAGGTCCGGGATGCTGGTGAGTCCTGCATGGATCCTGGATGCATTAGCACTTGGATGAGAAACGGATCCGTTGGTGATACGGTAACGATCATTGCGTAACCACGACATACGGTTGTCATAGTCAGAGGGCTATGTCCAGCTAAACCAATGGATCCATCTGCTTTGGATTGCTGTACCATTCTTGGGAATTCACAGTGATTTGAGTCATTTCAGTGGTGGAAGTGCCACGTTGTCTGTGTCACAGAGGATTTTGAGCTCTCCCTACTCTCTAATTCAAAGCCTTTGTTTGGATTTATTTGGGGACTGGATACAGTATGTCAGTGAACGCAAGCCTGAGGCAAAGGGCCTTGGTGGGAGGGGCCTAGAAACAAGCCACACCCACAAAAGTCACCAGAACCCACCCACCTGAATTATAATTCTGTGTCATCCGATCCAGGCAGCAGCCACCCGTATTTTGCCTCTGTGGCAGCTGCAGCCAGTGCCAGTAAGTGTAGCTGTGCACCATTATGTCCTGGGTAGAGGGGTTCACGAGCATGCAGAGTTTGGGGGGCAACAGTGGGGTGTTGGGTCTGTCCTTTCATATACCCGACTACACATAATTTAGCATCTTTGTGTGTGAAGTCGCTTCTGAATGCCTGATAGATGCCTTCAAAAATGGATTCTTTGTGAACGAGTCCCACAAAAGGTAAATTAACAAAAGCACAGCATCGAGTTTCTGTTTTCAAAGATTTAGGTTTTCCTTTCATTTAATGTGTTTGCTAACAGTAATGGAAATTGCTACACAAAAGAGGATATGCATGAAACTGTATCTGTTTATTTGCCACTTGGGTATTAAGTAGGGTTCTTTGTCAGTCTCAGTTTTAGGTGACGGTTGACTTAAACTTAAACTGCCTCTCTTTGTCTTGCTTGGTGGGAAGCCTAACCAAACTAACTCCTTCAGATGTGAGGAAGAGCATGGAGAACTGACCATGGTTTACAGCAGTGTTTCCCAACCCGGTCCTTAGGAACACACAGACAGTCCACGCTTTTGGAGATGGGAAGGAGCAAAAATGTGGACAGTATGAGAGGGAGCAAAAATGTGGACTGTCTGGGAGAGAGAAAAATTGTGGATTGGGTTGGGAAACCCTGTTTTACCGTAATCCCTAAACCATACAAACTTTCTCCTTGTTCTCAACGTTGGCTATAGGACAGGCACAGAGTGGTCTCAGAGATGGGTCATCTCAAGGTAAGGAATTTCCTACAGTAGTGGCATGGGCAGAAGTAGACATCTGCCTGGGAAACATCAACTAACAGTGGTAAAATTGTTCCCCGAAGCTTTCAGGGGCAGCTCCACCCATACAAGCAGATTTGCACCTCGTATCATCCCAGGTAACTCGATCCTGATGCGTGTTGTCTGTCCTCGGCCACTTGGCAGCACCGCACACAGGAAGTGGGCGGCTGTAAAGGGATTGGGGTGTTTTTTGCACCAATCCTTTTACTGTTGTTCCTTCCCCGTTCTCCGCATGGTGCACTTTGCTTTGTATGTGCACAGCTGCTTGCACAGTGTTTACACACCTGATCGACACGGCCCACGAGCTCCCTCATTGTGGTGAGTCTTTCTTCGGGCTGAATTAGGACATGCGGGTGTAAGAAGAGCAGTAAATGAGCAGGTGAAGACTCCCGACATTATTTTGGTGGGAGATGCAGGGGTGTATATAGGGGTGGGGCCACAGGAGCATTGGTGGGCCCAACTGAAAGCTGATTGGCCCTCCCCTGTCACTCACCAATTCAGAACATATTATTGGCTAATGAAAAGGTTGGCCTCTCTGTATGAATTATGATCCGTCTTATGCCTCCCACCCACCTTTATAAAAATCCTAGAAGTGTCCCAGGGGCAATATCTTGGTAAAGAGGAGCCCTTGTGGAGGGGGGGGGTGGGGGGGAGTTGAGGCCACATGGGTCTCACACTCACCAGACCTGAGCTATTTCTTTACACCACGCAGGTCCACACACACAGGAGTCGGGAGCTGCTGTCAGGCGGCCAGCAGGACCTGCCCCGCGCCCAGGTCAGCCTCCGTCTCACATGACACTCCCATCCCGTCCACGTTCAGCTGATTGTGCTGATCCCAAGTCAGTGGGGAGGAGTGGGGATAAGAAGACACATGAGACTGCTGCGATTTAATGGTAACTGGTTGATTGATGGGTGTATAGATTGCCGGGAGTTATGTTGAGTATGGTGTACAGGTTTATTTCACTTAAGGTTGGTCTCTATTTTAATTACGATTTTTAATATAATTTCATAACTAAGAAGTAGGTGTCTGGATTAGCCCGTGGGTGTCTGACATGTTCCTGAAGAGCTAAGTATACCCCTCTACTTCGCAGGCCGAGTGCTGCTGCCCCCCCCTGAGAGGACCCAGCAAGTGGTACAGTCCAACCCCAGTGAGTGCCTGCAGATCACATGCCCATGGGCCCATCATCCATTCGATCTGGCCATTAAAATAGTCCCTCTGACGCCCTACAGAGCAGAGCTCTCGGCGTGTCGCAAAGCGGTACTGTTTTCATAAGCAGACGTGCTAATCCCGTTTTGTGAAAGGACTGAGCCCGAACATTAACGGGTATCCTGACCACCTCCAGCTCACTGCCGAAAATGAGTGACAGGTGACCCCCCCCCCCCTTTCTGCATGTAACAATGGCAGCTGCCTGCATGGTTGGAGCCCCTGAGAAGATCAAGGCCCAGACAAACTGGAGGTCAAATGGGAAATGTGTTTTCCATCTTCCGCATAAATAGACATCCCTCCGTCAATGCGATGACACTCCCACTAGTACAAGAACAGCCAGGTGACGGTTATCCTTTGTGCTGGAGCCAGGAGACCCCTATCGACAGTCGCGCTTTCATCTGTGCTAAAATTTGAAAATTTTATTTGCCTACCAGAGCCTTTCATCCAAGATAGCTGAGAATATTCACACAGTCTCGTACAGATGGACGCCATTAGTGTAGCACAGAGAGCTCATGTCTTGGCCATTAAAACCAGCTCTGGCTGTTTCTGTCATGAGTGTGAATTCTTATCTAGCCGCCCCCCTCCCGCTGTGATCATCTGGGTGGATGATCCCCCCCTCCCCCAGCCTCCGTGTGTCATCAGCAGATTAGCTGGGGGGAAATTCAGTATGGTTCCCACAAGCAGGCAGTGAGGGAATCTAAAGTCCTGGTTTGGGAACACCCTGTACAAACACAGCTTGATGGTGTTTTGATTGGCCTATTCAAAGGACCTTAATAGCTGTGAGACTTATACAGGGTTCAGTGGGTGTCTGCTATGCTCATAAGACAAAGACCAAAAATTCATTCATTTCCCATTGACACAGAACCTTCTCTTGAATGCTGGCCCAGCTTCAGCTTTGCTTTATTACAAATTTAAAAACAAAATGATGATGTCATCATTCAGAAAACATGGATGCAGCCTTGCTGACTGAACCTCGAAAGCCCTGCTTGGCTACTTTTGACCTTACAAACAGCCTAGACATCAACTCCCAGACGGCTGGTCTTCATCTGGCTGTAGGTTTTCACTCCATTAACCAATGAACCACTAGATTCTCATAAGCCGTGTGTTGGAATCACCTCATCTGACCCCTGATTGGTTAACAGAGGAAGCCCCATCTGAGCCCTGATTGGTTAACGGAAGACACCCCATCTAGACTGTAGTCCTGAAAGAGCAGCCCTGCTTTCTGAAATTTTAAGAGGTCCACTAGCACAGCCAGCCGCTGAGGGGTCATTGATGGTCGGTTGCTTGTCTCTGTATCTTTTTCTGCAAAAAGCTGTTCTATACTTCTTCCACGCAGCTTTTTCCAGGAGGGAATGGCCACCCTCCTCGCACCAGCACCCAGATCGATTTGCTGCCCCAAGACGACCAACAGGTATCACATGCAATGGAAAAGCACAGAGAAGAAAAGGCCATGTGACAATGAGGCAGCGAGAGTTCGGGGCTCACTTCAAAGTCTCCCCTAATGCAGGAGTGATTCAATGCATAATTAAATATACGCTTACTTTATTAATAATGGCATAATTACTTCTAATAATAAAACAATTTAATACACTAGTGGCCAAAACAGTGGAAACACTTTCAGTTCTTAAAGATTGCAGACCTTTATTCAACTGCTGCTCCAGTTACTTATTTAATTGTCCAATGTATGATATTTGTAACATTCTTTGATTATTTATAAATATTACCGCCAATATACCATGCCATACCATACCAAATTTATTTATAAAGCACTTTAAAACAACCACACAGGCCCAAAGTGCTGTACAGAGAATAATGAAACTAGAATTAGGTAAATTAAAGTTCATAAAATAAAGTTCATAAAATAAAACAAATAAGATAATACACCAACAAATAAAAATAAACTAAAATCAACATCTCATAAGGAACCGAAAGCCAAGGAAAAGAGATGGGTTTTCAGGCGAGATTTAAAAACAGACAGAGAAGAAGCCTGTCTAACATGCAAGGGCAGATCATTCCACAATTTTGGAGCTGCAGCAGCGAGAGCGCAGTCCCCTCTAAGTAAACTCAAGAGCAATTGGCCAGTTGACCTGAGAGACCGGGAGGGTGTGTAAGGGTGTAACAGCTCCAAGAGGTTAAATTGAATCAGGCAACCAATGGAGCCTTGATAAAACAGGCGAAATGTTATCATATTTCCGTGTGCCAGTCAGAAGGCGTGCAGCTGCATTTTGCACCCATCTAAATATTTGTGTAGTACTTTTTAAAGCCAGAAATGCTCACAATTTTGGCCACTAGTATAGATTATAAATCGTACGTCACAGTTAACAATATCAGCCCGAATTAAAACCCCTCAATGTGGATTTAATTGCGGAGCTTTTTGCTCAAGAACACAAAGTAGAAAGCAAAGAGAGAATATTACTATATTAAATGCAAATAAACTGCAAAGAACTTCTGAGTGATAAGCTCTTATGCGGTGTCACAGCTGGCTGTAGTAAGGGATCATTAACTCTCCCGCCCAATCGTTTGCCTCCATGTTCAGATGTTAGTCACTCGACTCTGGACAGGGGGAACACCTGGAGCCAGCCGGACGCACGCATGACTGCAGGTGAGGTGAGGAGCGGGGGATGCTGTCGCAAGGCGCCCTCTGTTACCTGCTGATATGTTCGCGCCTTATTTACATTGCCTTCTTGATTCTGTCAGCATGTTGGTCATGAAACAAACTGCAAGGAGCTAAAGGTGAGATCGAATGTGCCATGCATGAAGTGCTTTGATTGGCTTAGGCTTAGCAAATCACGGTCAAGTAGATGGGCTTCCTCCCAGAATGCACCAGGAATCTTTGCTGATGCTTACCAAGCCACCTGCTGTTTTCCCATCAGTACGGAACCACAGACCAGAAGCCTCTGATCTGGACTGGCGCTTTGGCTATGGACAGTATCGTAAGTAAGCATTTGTTTCATTGCACTGCAGTAGTGTCAAACTTGGTCACTGAAAGAGCCATATTCTAAACCACCAATGTATTTGTGGGCCAACACAGGCATTTATGAATTTAACAGTACAGTATGACCCAAACTTTGCCTTATTTGGTTGAGTTCTTTAGTGTATGTAAATAACATTTATAAATGCGAAACTTCACAGTCATTTTGGTTTTCCCACAGTCTAAAAACATCCTAAGGTAAATTGGAGTTACCAAATAGCCTGTAGGTGTGCATGTGTGAGTGACTGCTGTGTGACAGTTATAGGAAATGGATGGATGGAACTTTGAAGGGAATTTTATTCCTCAATCCCCCTTTTTATATTCAAATGTCTTTTTATATTGAATTGAACAATGATATACAAAAATCTCTCCAAAGATCCATCCATCCATCCATCCATCCATCCATCCATCCGTCCATTTTCTCAAACCACTTTCTCAATCCTATTCAGGGTAGCCTGGCTCAGGGAAGAACCCAGAGAATGAGCAAGAACCCGCAAAAGATCAGATGTACCACAGTGTTCACAGTAGCTAGATGGAGTAGGCTGGTGGGGGGGTGACATAGTTGGGCAGGCAGATGGAGTAAGGGGGCTGGGGGTGACAGGCAAACAAGCAGGTGGGATCAATGGGCAGGTTGACTGACTAGATGGGCAGGTGGGGGCGACATACATAGCATTGCAGTTTTACTAATAAATTGTATTGTTTGAATAATTATTTAAAGAATTCAGTTTTCCCTGTTGTACTGAAATAACACTGAACTGTGACCCCAAAACCGAGGTATTTGTACTCAACCATGAATTTCCTGTACTGCTGCACCCCAATTCTGGGTCATTTATAACAGAATTTCAAAATTATTTTGTAAGCCATAAGGAATGGTCCTGCAGATGCGGCCCGCAGGCCTTCAGCCTGACATGTTTTAGGGGACCTTTAAAGGTTTTTCTTTTCTTAAAAATGCTGTCTTTTCCTTACCAGTGTAAGGTCTGCTCAGGTTTACAGGAGGAGAATTTACCAGTTCCGACATTTGCGGCTGAACGGTTCCCCGGTTCTAAAATGAAATAAGAATTTACGGCCCAAGGCAGCCATAACAGGAAAGTCTGAAGCACTTTGTGGAACCAAAAACGGCTTTGAATAACTGCAAGCTTCCCAGCATAGGATAACTGGTGCTCAGGAACGTCTCTGCGTACTGTACTGGCTGCAGAGAACAATGTGGTCAGGCTGAGGCAGTTAACATTTTTAACAAAAAAAATAAAAAATCTGCAGAAGCCAGATATGTCTACTTCATTTTTTTAGCCATTACTATAGTTAGAACCCATGGATCACAGCTGTTGTTGAGCTAATGACCATAGTTCTGAGAAAATGCTCAGAGGGAGGAATACAGACTTTGTTTGGGGAGTAAGTAAGATATTAATGTTAATTAAGGTATTAATTAAGATAAAAAGGCAGAGGTGAGGAGGTACAGGATGTCTTTCCTTCCCCCATTATATATCTGCTCAGAAGGTTGGCAGTTTAAAACCCTTTTTAAAACCTTTTCAGTTTTTAACCCGCTAGTGAAGCATTTGCTTGCCTAAATAAGGATGGCAATGGAATCTTTAGTTTGATCGAGGTTTAAACCAAAAGTATTCTGTGGGTCGATTTGTGGAGTCAGTCATTTTTAGCATCAAGGTCATTTTAGATACCAGTGAGCTACAGACTGTAAATCATGGGAACACTGGGTGGGGCGGGGAGGCACCACAAATGTACCAGTGACAAGACAGTAGTATGGCATCTGTGCGGCCCGCTCTTTATTTTTATTTATATATTTTCTTGGAGATTACAGGGCGCATGGTGCATATATTTTTTTTTTCAGAAGCGCTCAAATTAAAGTGAGCTTGTTTTGGATGCAGCCACATGAGCCAAATGAGTGCTGAAAAATCGGGTGCCGTCTGGTCACAGAGGGGAGCGTTCAGTCAGAAAGCCGCATGCTCACCCCCCAACCCCCCTTCCAGTCTCTAGGTCAGGGGAGCCAGATCGTACCCGAAAGCTTCACCCAGAGGATACGGGCACCAGAGGTAGGCCCCCCCTCTCCCCCCCCAAAAAAAAGCCAACCCACCCTTCAACACTCCATTCATTGATCTTGCTGCCGTAGATATTAGCTGTGGCAGGCTAATGCTAAAGACATGAGTTTGTGTGCCGGCCTTTAGTTCCAAGCTGCCTTTGCTATATCGGGCAGCGTGAGGATGCTGCAATCTGGCAAACTTTGATTTATCTAAATAACTTTCGTCTTGTTGTGCCATAAAACACCCTGGCGAGCCCGGCTCCCTGTTCGCTTTTGTTAATGACCCTGAGCTTTTGTTAACACATCACTGATTAAGAATCTCCAACACAGTCGAGCCCATCGATGCCTGGAAGCCAGATGTTAGCCCCTTCGACGCAGGTGAGTGCGGCTTGCTGGGGGTTTTGAGCCATGAGTTTGCACAGGTAAGAATATGCTAAGGCGAAAGTGGTCTGCATATCTGCGGACCACAGCAAAGACAGCAGCTACTCGCCTTTTCGATCTGGGGAAGCTGATTCATGTTAATAGCTGGTACAATTTAGTTATTTGTCAAGTGGGAGATCATGGTCGATGGAGAAGACAAGGTCTTTTGTGCCTCAACCTGAGAACCAGGTCTCCCCACCCTACGTTGTTACAGGTTGCACATTTTCCTGTGTATCTCTGGTAGCAGAATTATGCTGAATTATGTTTACCGTGGCAAGTTCAGGTGATAAAAGGGGCACCTTTCTTCCTAAGAAGAATTGAAGTAGGCTGACAGAAGCTGACATGCTTCCACTGAGCATGGATGTCTGGTGAGACACCCTCAGTGGCTTTAATGTGTTTTCTCGCAGGCTTCAGCGTCCGTGAGCAGGACTCCCTGCCCAAGACCCCAGACCCTGTCTCACAAGGAGATCCAAGTAGGTCTCAGTGCTGCTTTCAAAAATGATTCTTCAAAGTTGAGCTCTGGTGCCATTTCATGACCTTTTGTTCACTTCAACAATCCTGTATTTTTCAGTTATTATAATTGTCCAGCCTATAAAGGAAATTGCTGCTTGATTATACGGATACCGAAACCACTTTAGACATTTGTATGTCAGTTTCTCATTTTTATATGATTTTATCAGTCGGTTGCCTTTTCCCAAAGCTTTTTGATGTAATCCTGCCACCCCTCAGGCTGCAAGGTGGACATCGCCTTCCTACTGGACGGCAGCTGGAGCATCGGCAAGCGCCGCTTCAAAATCCAGAAGGACTTCCTGTCCATGGTGTCACAAGCCATCAACGTGGGCATCTCTGGGCCCATGATGGGCATGGTCCAGTACGGGTAAGTCCTGATGGGAGATGCACACCCCTCTGGCAGTCCTGGACGTCACCCGCCCTCTGACACGTGTTCAGAAGTGTGTCAGAGGGACAAAACACGATATACAGTATGATGCACTTTCAGATCAGCAGTGAAAATGAGCGAAATCTCAGTCAGGTCAGGTGCTCAATGGATTATATGCCTTGAAATGTTTGTCTAGGAATAAAACGGTGCATTGAATCCATTCTGATACAGAGTGATGGAACAGAGGAGAGAGTGAGTCCAGTAGTGTACAGGGAAGGCCAACAAATCCTGTTCCCCAGAGTGCTTTTCCCACCCCCAAGGGGAGTTAAATTAGCATGGAATTGTTAATGCTTTTGCGGTGGGGGGACTCTCACTTGCATATGGTGGCTTTGGAGATCATAAATGTTTTGTGTTGCTTTTATTTCGGTGGGACAGAGATGAGCCTGTGACAGAGTTCAATTTGAAGGAGCACACTAGCTCAAAGGACCTGAAATCGGCAATAGATAAGATCGTCCAGAAGGGGGGGCTGTCCAATGTAGGTGAGTAGGTTTTGCTGCCTGAATTTGGGTGCATTGAATTTGCTATCCTGAATAATCCTCCACTGGTGAGTTGTCATGTCTGTGCCCATGTTTTCACTATGTTTGACAGCAAATAATCAGGCAGTTCAAATTGTTATACAGTATAGTGGTTTTATTATGAAAAATAAATTCAGTTTATTGTGGCAGGTGAGGGAGTGATTTGATTTTTGCAGAACTCACTTTCTTCGGTGTTTACAGCTGAAATTGGTTGTTTAAGAATTTTGTCAACTGTAAAATTACTTTCTGTGAAAACCTCAGCTCAGAGGTAAATTTCCTACATGTTCAGTAGTGAGAGTTAGCGTCAGTTTCCCAGCTTCATTTGGGAGAGTTTGACACAAACCACTTCACAAAAAATAAATTATTTGGGTTTAGTGCGAGCTATGGCAACTATATGTCCAAGATTGAGTTGACAGGGGATTTAAATTTACCCTCCCACTGCTGTATAAATTATCCTGGGGGTCCGCCTTCATATGGAGCTGCCCCCCCCCTCCCGAAGGGCCCATGTTGACATTCCCTCCCATGCCAGATGTTTTCTTGCTGACCTCATACAAACAAGCTTGTTTGTTTCATGGCACTGTCAACAAGCCCCTGAAATCCCCCCAGCCAGACACCCAGACGTTTTTTGTGTAAATGAATAAATCACAGGGTCCTGATGGCATCTTACCTATAGTATTAAAAGAGATGAGGGATATTATTTGCCGACCCTTAACTTTACTGTTTCGGAA
>JAODKF010000068.1:5560455-5589380 GCA_026779585.1 Mormyrus proboscirostris | reverse complement strand
TCCCGTCTCGGTAATCAAAGCTGTGAGAAATCTCTGCCACACCTCTGGGCTGATAGGCCACCTTCCAACTTCTCCCAGACTGAACTACCCCAACAGGACGGGATCAAAGCATCCTTACACGGATTGGATGGACGTATTTACTTAGATCTCAGAAGAATTTTCACTTAAAGGTCATGCTACAAGTCACTGCATGCCGCTGCGTGGCTCACACCCTGAATATAAAATCAAACTAAATCTATGTGAAGAGGCACAGCAGGACAGGGGGGGGGGGGCGCGAAAAGAGCTATGATAGATCTAGCTTAATTGTTTCAGAGAGGACTGTGTGGCTGCTGAGGCTATCAAACTCCCCTAGATTATTTCCAGGCCTCAATTCAGCTGACCCTCACTAATCAGCATTTAACTAAAGGGCCAGTTTACCTCACTAATTAAACAGTAAGGTGAGTAACTACCTGGGCTTTGGCGTAAGCAACACAGCGGACGGCATGATCATCAGTGTCAAATAAAAAGCTGCCGTGCCCCCAATAGACGGCACGCATATAATTACTGCCCCCCATGCGTCACTGCCTACGTCGCTCTGGCCAGTCAGACTTCGAGGCTGGCCACTGCCCCCTTGAGTGATCTTACCCTTCCATTGGGCCCAGCAGTTCAACAGCGATGACTCCAGCACCTAAAAACATGGGCCACAAAGGAGGAGGAGGATCCTCAAGATCCAAGCACTTTATTGGCCCTGTAGGACAGATAGGGGCATTGGAATGTGTGGTGTTATGAAAGTCTATTGACCGTTTAAAGCAGAATGATATGCAGGGTGATAAAGCACATGTGCCGTGTATATGACCGTTACGGTAAATGCAGATGTTCAAAACTCAAACTGCCTATCGGCTAAACATATTAGCCATTAGCTGCAGATACGATATGGGACAAAGCCAGGGGAAGGGCAACCTAGGTGTGTGTTAATGAGCCTATGGGAGCGCGCACCTGGGTAATTGCGTGCTAGCGTGCATGTGCACGGGTGTGCCTGCATATTTCTCCAACTGAGAATGCAATTCAAGAATATCTAATGGCGATGGGATGAGGTTTCGACCTTGTGGTGTTACCAAACACTACAGTGGGTCGGAATGTTAATTGGTAGCTTAAGCCTCAGGAAAGTATATTCCCCACATTTTAGGGCCTAAACATTAGCATAGAGGAGACTGGGGTGCAGTCATGACTGCACTCCACAGTGCTTAAACATTAACACTGGGTAAACAACCTCTGCTTTGAAAAACAAACAATGGTCGGGGATAATCTGCTTACTGTAAGAGCCATTATTGTATTTATGTCTGAGTTGGGGAAAAGAACAAAAAGAATAAACTCTGCGGCCAAAGGGACATCAGGTGGCATGTCAAGGCGATTCATTCTGGTTAGAGTACAACCCGCCATACATACGCAAAACTCCAAGCCAGACAATAACAACCATGGTTATAATCTTCAGCGTGTACAAGTCTATTATAAATGCGGTGTCGCATTTGAGCCAGTATTCCTGGTAAAATAATATATACTGGGCTTTAACAATCTTCCTAACTTATGCAGTCATAGTTTTTTAGAAAATTGAGTTTCCTCTTGTGGGGACTGAAACATCAAAACAGGTTCTCATATTGTGGGGACAACATTTGGTTGCCACAATGTAGGACGACTTCTCAACCAAGTAACATACTTTTGGTACTTCAAGAAAGTACGGCACTTCAGGGTGTTGATATTCCACTGGCCTAAAAACTAGTACACCGCCGAATGATGATTCGAGGTGGGATATATTGTACTCAATTTGAAAAATTTACTATAGGGCTGGATGGTGTGTGATATTAATACCAACATCACGTTGGCCTTCTTTGGACAACCTTTGGAAGGTACTGATCACAGGATACCAGGAACACCCAACAAAACCTGCCATCGTGGAGATGCTCTGACCCTAGCAATCACAATGCGGTCGCCATCACAATTTGGTCCTTGTCAAAGTTGCGCAGATCCTTACACTAACCTATTTTTCCTGTTTCCAACACATCAACTGAAGTGTCTGCTCACTTGCCTAATATATAATAGCTCCCTTGACGGGGGCCATTGCAATGTGATAATCAATGTTATTCACTTCACTTTCAGTGGTTTTAATATTACGGCTGATCGGTGTATGTTTGTTCGCACTTTATATACCTTACAGCTGCACGCACAATAATTTCCCCATGGAATCACACACAAAAAAACAGATGGACATTAATAGACAGTAAACATGAATAATAAACAACTACAAAGAGTAATACTGCAAAGAGAGTCACAGGCATAGAATAAAGCAGCCAAAGCCCTAATTCTCTCGCACATTAACATGGGATCTAGCATTGCTTTCTCGGCAAACCCTTGGCAGGTGAAACCCTTCCTCCATGCCATTCATCCCGTGGTACTGCCCAGGACAAAGTGCCCACCTCCTACAGATGGCGGACTGCTTTCCAGAAAATCAGATCATTAATTAACTGGGCAGTGCTATTCGGGAGCAGGAGTAATAAATAAAAGCATCTCATGAAAAGGAAGCTTCAGCTGCTGATGGTTCACACGAGTTGGACGCAACTGCAATGCTGGAAGTGGACCTGGGCGACTCGTCCAATGAAAAGGGCGCAGAGGGGAAGAGTCTGGCCACAACTGTCCTTCTGGCACAGCAGAGGCTCAGCAGGGAAAGCCTCACGACTTAACACAGGCTTGTCTTTATGCAGAGGAGGGAGGGAGAGAGAGGAGAGAGAGAGAGAATAATTTGACTTCCTGCACTCCCCACAGAGCCCAAATGCAGCAGCGAGGTAGCTTTGAAGTAGCGTGCAAAACATTCACTGCCCACCCTCTGGGTGCCGTCTATTGCCTTGTTCTTACATCTTACTCACGCATAAGGAGACAGACCAAAAGACCCAAAGTCAAAGCCACACACAGATCAACATGAACGATCCCCATGTCAACCACGCCTATTAGAACAGGTAAGCGCTAATCAGGCATCGAGGAGAAACAAAGCCAGCCGAGGGGCTCGTGCCTCTACAGGCGAAACTCAACGCGAGTGTCATGTGAGCAGTTCACCGCAAACTTTGAGTCCAGAGAGGGTTGTACCAGAGCAGGAAGCTGCATGATGTCACTGACAGCAGCATGCTGAGGGAGGCCGTCTGTGGGACTGAGTTACGGCAATGAGCGGTTAACAAAGGAAGAACATCTCTCCCCAGACTCACCCCACTGAAGAACAAAACTAAACATAGCTCAACAATAGCTCATCCGCTTATCTGCTCTTTGGGATTCCGCTATCCCATGATGCCCAGCTTATGTTCCGCAGGACTGCTAATAAAGCTGGTGGTTTCAGGAAACAACAATTAACCTAGACTGGTGCTGCCAGTGACATCACAGCACAGATGACACCCAGGAGTCCCCGTTAACAAAACTAGCTAGTTTTGGTGCTGTTGACTTCAGCTGACCCCTCCCCCCTATTTTCTACTTAGAGGATCCATGAAGAAACCCCAAGGGTAAGCCCTGCACTGTCAGAAAAAAAGCACCAATTTGTACCTTTGAGAGTACAATTACTTGTCATTGGGGCTGTAATCTCAAGGGTCTGCCAATTGTACCCTACTTTTAGGTAAATGTACCTTTTAGTCTAATTTAAGGTACAGCCATAAACTCTGATAAATATTTCTGTACCACTGGGGTACATTAATGCATGTACCTTGGGGAACAAAACTACCAGGGTTGTAATGCTTTTTTCTGACAGCGTAGGGGAAGAATATAACACTTTGACATTTTCAATGCCACCGCATCACCCCGACGTTTGGCCATCTAAGCACAAACTAATGAACTCACATTGCAAACCAGGAAACTCCTAAAACGGTTAAAGACATTAATTCTAAATATGACTGGGAAAAAGAAGATTAACCGAGGCATCTTATGGCAATGACTTTGATGTTTCTCCATTAGCACATGGAGAGAAGCCAGAAGTGAGGTTGGATTTACACTCCATCTCCAGCCCCACCCCCCACCAAATGCAGAGTTTGGAGATCCCAATGGCGTGAGTGCCAACTTCTTTTTTGTCCCATGTAAGGAGAAGCCGCTTGGGAATGTCGAGATTTCCTTCGCTGATGCCAGAGGCACAATTGCAGGAAGAAGCTACAGAACCAAGGAGAGGGAAGAGGCGGGTCCAGGGGTCAGCAATGAGAGAATAACTCTACGGCCTGCAGCTTACCATCATGGCATCACCCACAACGTTTATAAGCCAAATATTATTATTTGTCTGGTAGTGAACAAACTGTAGTTAAGAGACCTGTGATAGTCAAAGGTCTTTGAATGACTGTGGGACTGCAGCCAAATTCCTATTGGTGTACAGCAGATGGAAGCAACCAATCACAGGACAAAGCTCCCTTGAGAAGCCAAGAACCCACTACTGAAGAGGTGTGAATACTGACAATGCAACAATAAAGTACTAGAATACCTCACACAGCTGCCCATCCAAAAGTTTACCCATCTCAGCTTGATGTTAAGTGCAGCTGGAACACCAGCATTTCAATGCTGTGGACTACAGAGGAGAAACAGCCAAGTTCCGCGCAGCAGGGGCTCCAAGACAGTGTGACCAGCAATGGTGCTTGGGCAAAATAAGCTGGGGGAAATGGAGGAAGGACAAAGCAACCACAACAAGCCACCTATCATAGATCTGTCAGCATCTTGCCACAGGCACCAACGTCCTCCTGTCATAGGACACCTCCACAGAGTGCGGTTCAGTGACAACTTGGGTGAAGGCTACTCCTGGATCACTTAGTGCTGCTGATAAGGGGTGCCGGCAGCCTGAGAGGACAGTGCCTGGAAGCCCATATGCAGCCTTGTGCAAAGCCTCCAGCTGCAAACACTGTACAATAAGGTCTAGTCTTTAAACGGTACAATGATGTCAAGGTGGCCATTTTGCTCAGTGCCAACATATATAATCCAAAACTAACAATTCACATTAAGCCGAATGTGTCTTTATGGCATAGAAACCTAATGACCAGGAAGATGCAGATCCAGCATCCAGATAAAACAATGAAAAAAACCTTACACTATAAATAAACTGTATGAATGCAAGTCCGTTTCGGGCTGATACTGGAGAATGAAGCATAGCATTACAAAATAAAGAGACAAAACACACAAATAATATTTGAATAGTCTCGTGAAGTCAGGCAAATGAGAACCTGGAGAGCACAGACCAAAACAAGCAAGCACTCTCTCATAGAGCGCAGACTCACTCATTCGTTCATGCATAACTGACAACAGGAATACAAGAAATTACATTGAGCAGGGGAAAGTAGAGGCAACCAGCTCTGGAGGAAGCAAACTCAGTTATTTCCTCTGAAATAATAGCCTGAAATACAAGCATAGGGGTGTTTCCACGCATGCGAGACCATTTAAATGTCTTTGGTCTGTGTCTGAGAGGACATGATGGCACTCAGATAATGACTTTTCTGAGCGCTACCCCCCTCTCCTTGCCTCCCACCTTCTCTCTAGCTTAGACTAACAGCTACCCAGCGGTCACCTGGATAAACTGTTGCCACCCCACACCTTTTCCAGCAGTTCCTAGTTGGTCTTCTATCCAAGTACTGGCCAGGCCCAAACCTGCTTAGCTTCAGGTGGAATACCAAAGTATTGCAGGCGGAATGGCGGCTGCAGCGGCTGTTGAACATTCCTTTGCGCATCGCTTATCTTTATCCTACCATGTTGGCTCAGGATAATTAGCAACGTCAACAAGTCACTAGTAGACCAAGCTTTGGGCGATGGGTCAGACCAGGGATACTTTAGCAAAGTTCCTCGCTTATCACATGTACGTTGATATTTGCTGACCAGGTTACACAACTAGGTGGCAGCAATAACGCTGTCCCTGTCGCCCACCCTTTACTGCCTCGACGTCTACTCTGCAGTGGCTGACACTCCGGGCCAAACAGCCCCTGCAAGGAACACCACTAAAGCTCAGGCATTTGGGGCAAACGGCTGCCTTGGGCTGTAGGACACAGTGTAGGTGACCTTCTTAAGAGGAATATTCTAGGGAGAAAACTTAGAAGCTGGACTGTTAAAGGGCAACGGTACTACGATTACCTAAACACCATCCTGGAGTCATGATATTTCAAGTGTGTGTTCACTGTTAAATCATAAATCACTTAACTGGAGTTATCGCTCCACTAAATTACTGTGGCCATGCTTGATTTTCCCCAATGTGCTTTCAAATCCCTCAATTCTTCACATTTAATCAACATCTCTACTTCAACGGTTAATCACTCGACTCTGCGTAACTCTAAACCAGGGTTCTTCAAATCTGGACCTTTATTCCAAATCCAGGCCTCGTTTTCAGTTCTCCCAGGTAGTTAGTTTAAAAATTACTGATTCTGATTGGTCAGAGGCTTCACACCTGGCTCACAGGTAAAGGAAGGCTGGGAAACCAGCAGTGCTCGGACCTCGAGGACCGTGATTTGAATGATAGGACTCTAAACTGTAATATCAAACATTACTAGCACTTTGCTACCATGTAACGCCTGCGAGATGATGTGCACATGGCACACGGTGTTTTCACCCACCCTAGCTGTGTTATTAAGGCACCATCAGGACATGAACAACATGGTGAACACAATCCCTCTAACACGTGTACACAAACCCTGTGACCAATCACAGGCGAGCTTAGTAAGCAGAACCAGAGCTAATACATAAAGAAAGAGCTGCTAACTGCAGGTAATCCCACATGCTTCATGACAGTCCCAAGACAATAGTGAGTGTGGTTTGGGGGAGGGGAGCAGCATTACCATTTCCTCCCTCTTGGATGGCTTACTTCCCAACAAGAGAGATAAGCAAGAACAGAGGGGGTCTTTATGTCACATTGTATGTAAACACCTACTTTACCATGAAAACAACAATATGACTAGGTAGGCCTTTAAATCAAGATGAGAAAAGGAAGAGTGTCCATTCTTTTGTCCACGCCAGAAATAGTAAACTGTTCCCACATGCACACACCATCAGAAATGCAGCAAGCCATGGCTATGGTTTACAGACCACCGTTAGGCCGCAGGGGGGGGATCCCCAGGTACACCAGAGCAAGGTTCCCCTGCATCGCACAAGTGCGTCAATGGCACTGATTTAAGAAGCTGGGGAAACGATTACATACGATAAGGCACCACCGCATTTTGTATGAACCGTCCAAAGCAATAAAGGCGACTAAATGAGAAGCAGACACACAACAAAAAAAGACTTGTTCCTCGCAATGGGTAACGACAGAGGCCTCGAGATTACTGCCACATGTGTCAAGTGATTTACACATATCCAGTTCCCAGAGGCGTTAAAATGCGGGGTCTGGCTGACGGTACTGATATCACGCTCAACCGTATCCATAAACAATGCTCCCGATGATGATGATGATTTCTATTATGATTAATGATTCCGTTTGCGAAGCCATCGCCACAACACAAGCTCACAATCAACATTTAGCGCATGAAGCGTTAAAATGCATCTGGGATTACAGCAGCCGGTATGAACGACAAAAGGCAGCGTGCGGTTCAACCACAACAAACGCAGCGCATGGGGGTACGTTAACTTAGTTTCAAATCCGTTCCGGTTACATGCCATACATCACTTAAGGTAATAAAAATCTAGTTGTAAAAAAAATCTTTTCTAAAAAATCCACAAATCAAAATGCGTCGGGGTAAAACACCGCCACACTAAAATATCTCTGCTTTTCACTGACGTTCCATTCCCATCACATCAACTACTATTAACGCTTCGTCAATCATTCAAGTTGCAAGGTAAGAGAAGCGAAATGACACATTTAAACCAGCAGCTCAGAGCCAGATCAGGCATTAAATGTTGCTATCGGTTTAGTTCTATAAATCTTCAGACGGTAAAATTCAAAAGGACTATTAAGTGACATTTAGGTGTGTATAGGCATAGAGCCATATGTCACCAAGATTGAAAAAAAAAACAACGTGCGTTCGTTCTCTTTACGTTTTAATTCCAAAACAAAACTCATTTTTTAAACTGCCGAATCTCTCTACATTTAATAATATTAATTTTTGGTTTTGAAAGCAAGACAATAGAACACATCTGCAGGAGATAGCAAAAACCTGAGAAGTATGCAACAAAAGCGCCGGTTTGATAAGACCAAAACTCCTTCCGTGAGAAAATAAAGCGCAGATCTGCTACAAAATTCAGCATGTTAAACTGGTCTGGTTTTTGATCTGGGACCAGCAGTGCAATTACCGTGTAAACATTTTGACAGTGATTTTAACTTTGGCCGGTCATATTCTGACCTCACGGTTTACGGTTCAGTGGGGAAACCGGAACAGAAGTAACCAGTTAAGTAGCAAAAACACGACTGTGGGGCTTCGGCCGCCGTGTTTGCGGATAGCCCGCGCCGTCCCGTCCATCGCCGTCGGGGAAGCGCTGTAATCAACTCGCACCATTTTAGTAACATCAACATTTCAGGAAAAAATCGAACAGAAACCTGAGGCTGCGTGTGACAAAACACGAATAACTGTTTAAACGAGTTGCGACCATCCGGAGCCCCATCCGGGCAGAGACCGGTCTGTCCGCCCGGCCGGGCAACGTTAGCATCGTGCTAACGCTGCGGAGCGATGACTCGCAGTACAGACGCTGAGCAGCGCACACTCCCTCCCCGACAGCACAAAGTATGTTTCCCGCTCAACAAAAAAGAGGAAAAGAAAACGGAACCCCCACAAAGACATAAAACAGATAGTTTTGTACCTGTAACTCGGCCCGTTCCACCTCCCACTGCGCCCTCTCCACCTCGAAACGGGCCCATTCGTGTTGCAGGAAGTGCAGGATCCCGGGGATACTGTACTGAGCCCTGACGGCCTCGCCACCGTCGCCTTCGGCCAGAGATCCCTTTCCACCACCCGGCAAAACCGAGTTATTATTATTGTTGAAAAAGACGCCCGGCCCCGCCTGTTCATCCATGACCAGGTATAAGGGGGTCGGATCTAGGACAGCCGGCAGAACTTCTCTGTCGGGGAATCCTCTCCGCCGCCTGTGAGCTGACTGCGATCTCCGCCGTTACACCATGAAAAAAACAAAAATACCAGCGCTCTCATCTCAAGCGATCTCCTTTCTGACAGCTAGCTGTCAATCAATGACGCAGACCTTCGGGGAACGCCCACGGCGTGCAGAAAAGCATGACGGGATCTGTTGTTTTCGGAATATATGTTGCGGGCTGGTCGTGCGAGATGTGATGCCTAATCATATTTGAAATATACGACGTTCTTAAAGTACCATATTACAAACTCAAGTTGGCCTACTAGAAAAAAGCAACAACAGAGGGAGTACAGTTAGAGAAACTGTTCATGATTATTCTCCAGTGTTGAGAAAGACTTTTTTCTGCAGTCTTGAGTATCTTATTTATATCCCGTGCCTATAAAAAGAAGACAGCTGTCTAAAGCCAGCCATCAGAGTATAATTATTCAATCAGTGTTGAAGGACAGCTTAGCTTCGCAGATTCTACTAGTCAGTGGTTGTTTTATGTTCATGTAGGAGGGGGAATCGTGATGTAGACTAGATACACCTTAGAGCGACTGTTACAAATTATTAGTGTATATAGGCCTATATACCTCACTGACAGCCGAAGGCATAGGAAATGCGCACTTGTTAAAGGGGCTGTATTTTGGACGTCTCTTTTTATGGTTAAGTGGTAATGTATTTGTTACTTTAATAACATTTTGTTTTATACTTTTATTTTTATTATTCATTTGTGAGTGAATCAGCTGATGAGGGCTTTCATACTGAAGCACATGAATGGTCTTACTGTGACAGAGCAGTTTCTTCCCCCTGGAAAAGGTTGTTTATGAACTTTGTCTGATTAGAGAAAGGAAGCTCTTAAATAGTGCAGACTGTGGGAAATATCTGCTCCTGACATCTCCATTAGGACGAACTGAAAGTCCTGTGTGCTCGTCGCCAGGACTTTCTGGGTGCGGGAAAAGCACCGTCCTATTGCTGAATAATGTTGCTGCCTTTTATTACTGTCTCAGTCACAGCCAGCTATTACAACCACTAAGCAAGTGATGATCTCATCTAGTAAAATTCCAGTGTTATACCTGCTTTGTTTATGACGGAGCAGCAGATTCACTGCAGATTTCACTGGCATTAAGTCTCATTGACCACTAGTATCATTCGTAGGAATGTGACAATGTAATTGGGGTTAAACTTGTTCATGTACAACAATCATATTTTTACAGTATACCTTGCAGGGAAAGTTATGAGACATAATGAAGGGATGGGAGATTGTTGTCAGGGTGTTGTTGAGCCTCATTATGATTTCTCATCAGGTTTGTTATGAACCTGTACTACAGTCGAACAAACATTCTTTCACTGGAAAAAGTACCAATTTTTACTCCAGACAAGAAATTCAGAAATACAGAGACTCATTTAACACAACAAAACTCATTTTATTCCAGATGTGGCCCTATGGATTTGGTAGCTGCCATCTCTGCATATTACCCCTATTAAAATGGGTATGATCCGCATGGCCTGAATTCACTCTTCCTATCTTATCACCCTTATGTTGTAGTGACACAAAACACACTTGAATTGAGGTTTTTTTTTCCATTAACCTGCTGCTTTTATTCAGACTCATGATAAAATTCTTACAGACTTGTAGACGAAGCAAATCGACTCAGAACAAACCCAAACCCAGGATCTTCTCTCGCTTATTGGTAAGTGCTATATGCAACATCTTGTTTGTTGCCGGCAAACTTACTTTACAAGCAGTCCAGTACCATCGAATATAACAGCTACGGAAACATCACCACAGGAAAAAAAACAAGACACCAGCTTTGGTTGACAGTGACGAGAGACCAGCGACTTGTATCACAAAATGAGATGTGTTGGTCAGCCGGATAACTTGTTGGATTTAAGGAACTCCGCTAGATGCAAGTGAACTAAGATACAGACCATTCATAGTGAAGTACTGTTAATCCAGCTTAGTAAGCAATACTTAATGCTAATGGCTTCGCGATACAGTTCTCTGGTGACCGATGTTTCTGTGAGTTTACAAACATGTCTTCATACCTTGCAGTGCTCAGGATGTAAATTGTGTGACGATGGTTTAACTTGTGTCAGGTTCATTTATTTACACAGATCTACAAAAGGTTTAAAAGTATTAATGGATCGACAGACAATGAATATGGTTTGCAAAAAAAAGGTGCAAGGTCCAAACTTTGAGGAGAAACAAAAGAAACACCAAAATGACAGAAAGGAAGGGGAAGAGTAGATGGGGCAATAACAAAGCCTAGATTACCCAAGATTCTCCTCTTTTGACAGTGGGCACAACAGCTCATGATTGGCAGCCCGTGTGTCATTATTCACTTATCCAGACTTACAAAATACACACACACACTCGAAATAGAACATAATGCTTTCATTTGCAAACACAGCACTATCTGATCATATTAAGCAAATTAATGTGTTGGGGGGGGGTCTTAGTTTTGCTCGAAGGCTGTATTGAAGTAAAGTGCATGTCGTGAACGTTAAAGGAATGTGAGAATGAATGGGGGAAAGAAATTAGAAAGACCATCCAGGTGGTAATAACAACTCTGATCATTTCCTTTACAGATTCGCCGCCTTGGACACCGGGAATTGAAACAGGCTACACCTTAAAATGCAGTATAGTAAGTCAATTTCCAGACTAATCTCCAAGAATCTCAACACAGAGACCCCTGGATTTCATATTTACATGCTCATTGACTACTACATTTGCACCTATAAATAACTATAGCTATTAAAACAAAGTAAGGTTGATCCACAGACAAAAAGGCAAACTGAAAACAAATGATGGGAACATGATGTTATTTCCAATATATGGCATACAGTGCTTCTAAAAAAAATGACTGCAGAAGCAGAAGGGGTGGGGAGAGAGAGACTAGAAAAAGCTGGTTTTCAGTTTGATGGTAGGCGCTGCCTGGACGGTGGGCTGGGCTTGCCTGGCCGTCGCCTTGGCCTTGCTGCTCGCCTGGTTGGCCCGGACGGCCGTCTCCAGGCGGATCTTCAGCTCCGGGGCGGCCCCGATCACCGTCTTGAAGGCGGTCGGGTACAGGGGGCCGATGCGCATCAGGTCCCGCAGAGCGAACTCATGCAGACCCTTCGAGGTGGGAGTGGCCGAGGAGAAGGCGTTCTCGTCCAGTAGGTAGGAGATCAGTGTGGGTACAAGCAGAGCCAGAAGCTGGACACCTTTAATTGGGGGGGGGGGGGGAGATACACTGGTGAAGTCAGACATCGATGGTCCAGCTCACCAAACACACACAGCAGTTACTTAAAAAGCAACACTGACACACTATGGTACCCTAGAACACTAGATCAGTGTAAATCATTAAAGTGAAACAAGGACAACAAAAAAAACAGAGCTTCACGCTGGTGCCTAATGTGATCATTCACTGGTGATGCATAACCCCAATAACCCCAATCCACAAAAAAAACTCCTTATGCACGACAGACATTAGCATGCCGACTCCCAACTCCACTGCCTGGAGAAACTTATTGCGCTAAGCAAATTTATAGGCTCGGTAATTATAGCTTGATGTTATTAAGGACCTTCACCTTATCACCAAACCTTCATGTAGATCCATTGTCAGGAAACAGAAGAATATTTAATACCCTGGAAGCTTACAGAATTCAGATAGACTGCATTAATACTTAACAATGTACCATAATTACACAACAGTACATGTATATTTTAATAGAGGTCAAATAATATGCATCAATCAAAGCACATAATCCCAATAAGTATATCTACTGTAATTTTCTGATCTAATCATGTTAAAGTTCTAACTGGTCTTTCCAAATTCAGGCTTTTCCATTTCTTTTCTGAGGCTAGTTTCAGAAAAAAAACTGCAACTGAAAACCCTTGATTTTAGGAAAATGCATGCTGGGAAATCTCAGACAAAGATCAATTTGCACAACTGTCCACAATAACGCGTCACAAGAAGCATGACTGGAGCATCCTTATGGAGACACAAGCACACTGTAATTCTTCCCCAATCTGGACAGTGTGATGTCAAGAACATCAATGAACTGGATAAAGGGTATCCTATCTCTGTGTGGAGCAGGGTCACTTAGCCACAGCTCTGCTACAAACTAAGTTCAACTTTCATTGAGCTATTTGCTTCTATTTGTGGAGACAGAACCAAGCTGCACATCACGATTTCAACTTGGTAAACACTGTCACACCCAAGAATACACAACAGAACCACAAAACTACCATATTGGATGTTTGGGTCTCTCGGCCGGCATCTTACGGTTCTGCTCTTCGCCCATGGCCACCAGGTTCTCCAGCACCTTGATGCCCTCCTGCACGGCCTGCAGCTCAGCGGCGCTGGCCGGCCGGCTCCGCTCCACCGCCTTCAGCTTCTCCACTACGGGCGGCGCCCACGCGTGGATGTAGGGGGTGGCCAGGGCTCTGCTGGAGTGCTGGAACACGGAGAGCAGCAGCTGGTAGCACCTGGCCTGAACCTGGAGGGTCGGGGGTGGGGGGGGGCAGAGAACGCTGATGGGAGATCTGTGCTGATGTCAGGGTGAAAGACGACGTCATAAATCACCACAGAAAGTGCCTGAATTTCCAAAAATCAAAAAGCACGTGGAGAATCACAGGAGCTCTGCAATGCACACTAAAGACCTAGGTGTGTGTGTGTGCACATATACGGATGTCCCAGTCCACTTTTCTGGTACCCTGATTCGATCCAGTCCTGATCTCTCCTTTTAATAAATATGTAAATATATACTGTATACACAAACAGCAGGCGTTAGTGCTACTTTGAGTTTCTGATTTAAAGAATTTCTGAGTGGGTGACCCCTCCGCAGTTTGTAGGTCCGAGCCCATGTGCCTCGGGATTACTGCAGTGTGACGGAACCTTACAATCTGCACAATTGATGTAAATTAGCTGCATGTGAGAAATTAAATAGAACGGGCTTTGGATTGGGCTGTCAGTCAATTAAAACTTTTCAATTAAAAAATGCCTGGATCATCCCGATTCCGATTTTTAGCATCGATTTGGGACGTCACTGAGATCCACCAATCCAACCCTTTCTACATTTTTATATTATCTGTTTTGAGACTTAAGAATCGGCTGAAGGGGCCCAAACCCTAATGATCTGCGTCATCTGCAGTGAGCCAGTGTGGAGGAACTGCACATCTAGCTATTCTGAGGACTCAGCTGGGTCTCAGTGAGAGAGTACTGATCCTACTAGGTCCAGGACCACCCACAGGCTGAGCCACACAGGAGATGCTGGATTCAGCTCCTTCCGCTGCTGGACACTTCCTTTCAGACGGTGACGTCCGTCAGCATCCCATCCATTTTTCCCTACTCGAGTGCCAATGCATCCACATGAAGAAAAGCTTCTCTGGGGTGAGTGAGCTGTTCTTGATCTGTCTGAGTATTTGGATTTTAGTGATTTTGTACTCTGAGCTAGAGATGATGTGGAAGACGCTTTCAGGAAATAACCAGTAATCGTTGGTGTCACAGTACCTATGTAGTGTGCTCTATGAGGCTGCCGGATCGCTGTCCCACATACACCAAACTGGACCAGTACCCTTTACGCAAACTGCCTTTGTCTTAGCCAATTATAACAGGTAACAGAAATGTTCTTTTTGGTTTGTTGTCTCTCTCACTCATGCACAGAATATGGCAGGCTAAGTCAAACACTTTTTGCATGCTCAAGAGACAACTCTGGCAAGAAATAATAAGTATCCTATAATATACAGCTATAAAATACTCACAGGAAAATGTCCCTAAGGGTCATTTAAACCAATTATGACTAAATTGAAAACTGCAATAACAATAAAGCAAGCAAATAGGATTCCTAAGTTGTCCCTATATTCATATAAACATTGCACAGTCTCACAATCAAAAGATGTCATTGGCTGGGCTGAGGAACAAGCTATGAAGGCTGCTGGCCCTCCCCCACACGGGAGGGGTGGTGCAGGAAGGACATGGTGCAAGACCGAGGTATCAAGGAATGCAGCTCAGCAATGTTGCAGTCCATTACCCAGGGGTCGCTGGAGTTGAGGGCGTTCCGGAAGCGGTCCATACACCCCTTCTGCAAGGACGTGACCCCCACCACCTCTGCGCCAGCCGACAGCAGGAAGAGCGTGACAGCCGTCAACATGCTGACCTCGTCCATGTTGGGTCTGGACTCGTCTGAGAGAAAGTCCGACAATGTCATTAACACACGCGCTTTAAAAAGAAATGCTTTCAATAGTTGATAACTCATCGGCTGAGAATTCATCAGTATTTGTTTGCGATGTTGAGCCGGTGTACATTCAGCGCGCGTGCGCCGGTACCTGGCTGAGAGTACTCCAGCACGGACGCCAGGCTACTTCGCACCAGGCTGCTCCAGCGCTTGTGGATCTTCTCCACCCGTGCCAGCGGAGACGTTATGATAGTCTTGATGCCCTGCAGGGCGGCCGACACGGGCAGCGGTATCGCGTTGTCCGCCGTCTTCACCGCTGTCTCCCTCAGGACCCCCGTGATCAAGAAGAGGATTGTGGGTAGGATGGTCATACTCCCTGACGAGGCAAAGACAGCGGGCTGAGACCTGCCTTCTGCCTTCTGTGAGCTCGCCATTTCTATTGTGTATTTGTGGGTGTATTCATTCCATTTCGGTGGAAAATTCTTCTATTAAACTCGGCAATTTAAGTAAACAACACAAGTGCCAACAGTTTTGGGTCAACCCTTTTATAGTTCTGCTTGGAAGGATGTAGGAATCATACACTGCAAGTCAGAGTCCGTGGGAAGTCCCTACAAGATAAACAAATCTGTGTGTGAGAATGTGTGCTTTTGTTATTATCACACTGAGGGGATCAGATTTCCCCACAATGTGATAAAAACCTGAAACTTTTTACCTTGTGGGAACATTTTTTTGGTCTACACAAGGATCACCTCAGTTTTATAAAAATCTGTGAATGTAACCAAAAAACTAAAAATGGCAGAAGTTTTGTGTTTTGTTTGGTTACTTATGGTTGAGGTTCGGGCTGGGTAGGGTTAGGGTTCTCATAGCTGGGATTGGGGTTATGCCCATAGGAATGAATGGTCTCAAACCCATAAAGTCCCCATAAAGATATGAATATGTGCACTGTTGCTGTATGTGTGTGTGTGTGTGTGGGTGTGTGTGCTGCACACCAGCCCCACCTGTTGGGGAGCAGAGGGAGGGCAGCTCAGCCAGGATGGCGACAGTGGCAGCCACAAGACGGGCACTCTCGTCGGGCAGCCGCTGGGTCCTGTGGGCCGGGTGGCTGGGTGAGTCGGCCACACGGGCGTTGAGTTGAGGCAGGTGCCGCACCAGGATGAACACCAAGAGCTCCATGGCTGCAAACACCAGGGACTTCCCAGGAACGAGTTCCCCCGTGTCTCCCCCCTCCCCTAGGGCAGAGGGCTGGTCCTTCTCATCAGATTCCTCTTTACCTGGTAGGGAATGAGGAGAGTGTTGGGCCGGGGGGAGGGGGGCAGATTCATACTGAACTAATTAAAGCCTCCACTGGGTCTGACCTATCCCAATGAGGGCGCCTTGCGCCCTGTGCCAAACAACCACTCACCTTTGAGCGTCCTCTGTAGGTGGTCCTGGGCAGCACGGACGGTGTCCTGCACCACGGCAGCCACCTGCAGCTGCAGCGCGGGCGGGTCGCGGGTCAGCAGCAGCCGGTGCAGCACGTTCAGAAGCTCCACCGCCAAAAGCTGCAACCAGAGGAAAAGGGAGTAGGCTGGCTATCTGCAAACATGGCCCCTCCCACTCACACCTCACCCAATCACCTGTCTCCCTTAAAAATTTCCGCTTACATTTCAGCTCAGCAGTTGTGACTAGCAATTAAATTATTAATGACACAGCAGATGTTTGATTACAATTGACTTCAACAAAAGTGGAACGGAAAATCAGCAGATGGACCCTACAGTTCTGGAGTCCCCCCCCTCCCCCCCTCCTTGCCACGGACCGAGGGATTCCGGCGTGATTCAGCCATCATCCCGGCAGACGTACCTGGTCCTGGCCAATGTGCATCCGTGCGCAAGGCGAGTCCAGCAGCGTGCAGAGTGCCTGCAGGCAGGACATGACGTGTTCCAGGGGCTCCTCCGGGCGGGGGAAGCAGAGAAACTCGATGCTGACACCTGGGGGGGGGGGGGGCATTAGGCTGGGTTTTTACGCTTCGATGACTCCCCAGACAAAAACACCCAGTCAGAAATATAACACAGAAATCCTCTCCTCCTCTCAAGAACTTCAGATTTACCCACATTTCATAAACGAAATCTATCCTCTTGAGATCTGATGAAGAATTCATTTTTAATATTGATTACCATTTTGATTCGACGAGGAGAGAGTTAGCAAGGTCACACCCCCATGCATGTCATGTCATCTTAATGCCCTAACTGTCCTTTTTAAGGAACAGCATGTCTTAATAGAGTGGCACATACTATATGGGCAAAAGCATAATGTCCTCTACAAAAAAAATTTAAATTTTAAATGAGAAAATGCATGTTTTGAATATTATGCTTATTTCATGGTGCATAGCACTGTTGCCTCACACACAGTGGGGGTTGGAATCCCAGCAGGAGGAGGCTGGAAGGGTGCAGTACCTAGTAGCAGGTGCATCCTGTCCCTCGCCAGCTCATCTGGGTCCTTAGGGGCGGCGCCGGGGGCCCGGGGGGGCTCGTCGGCCACGTCTCCGGCCCCAAATCCCGCATGGCTGAGCCAAAGTGCTGCAGCGTGCAGGATGGGCGCCCAGGAGCTGCGGTAGTGGAGCCGGGCGGAGTCGATCGTCTCGGGGGTGTAGAAGGCCCCTCCTGCGGGGGTAAGGGCGGAGAGACACGGAAGGGTTGGGGTGAGGGGGCGGGGCCAACTTGGGACCCGCCTGGAACGGGATCACAGCCTGGCAGGGGTGCGTACCGTCAGGGGGCAGCTGGCTGGCAAACTCAGCGGGCAGCGTGAGCAGGGCGTAGTCGCGCAGCGCCGCCAGCCATAGACGGCTGAGGGCGGGCAGCTCCGGCTGCACCAGCGTGATCAGGCTGTCCGGCGGCAACACATCCGACGCCTCCGCCAGGTCCTCCTCCTCCTCCTCATCCGCACCCGCTCCCGCCGGCCCCGCCGGCTGATTCTCTGCTTTCTTCTTGATCTCCATGGCGACCACGTAGACCTGAGGGCGCCGGATCGGAAAGCAGGTGTCAGTGTCAAACGAGCTGCTGAGCGGAAGGAAGATCATGTGACAGGAAGGCAGGCAGATGGGTGGACCTCAGCCCAAGCCTTGAGGACGGCCAGCTTCTCCATGGTGGTGGCACTCTCGCTGTACAGTTGGGTGGACGAACTCTTCCCAGCCTGCACTTTGTCCAGGGAGGACACCAGGAGGTTGTGGACCCGCCGCAAGTCATTGAGGTCGCTGACCACGCCGCTGCCGATCCAGGTGCTGCACACCTAGCAACACCACGGGACACCACTCTCATTAGCAACCGCGGTGGAGCCTCAGACTTGGGCGTACGATAGTGAGCGTCTCTTGTGCCTCAAGTTACCTGGCAGGCCTTGGCTGTGATGTCAGAGGGGGTGTCGGGTGAGAAGGCGGGACGCAGGGCTGCCCCAACCTGCAGGATTGGGGGGAGTAGATGGTGCCGTGAGTGACATCACATTGGGCTGGGCCTCTTATGGGATTTTCTCCTGGTCACACTTATCCTTTGATGGCAGCTGGCGCCATCCCATAATCCCAGGAGCAACTCTAATTTTCCCTGTGATATTCCCAGTGTCTCATGTACTCACTGCTGACAGACATTTCCATAATAATATTAAAAATTACAATTTACTGACAATTACAGTCTAATTCCCAAGAAAGAGCCCCGCCCAGTGGTCTCATCAGCCTCGACCAATAAGAGGCCGCGAGGGGCCAGACAGACTCACGTTGGCCTGGTACTGCTCTAGGATGACGTGGCCGGGGAACTCGGGCTCGGGCACGGAGGCGAACTTCTTGATGATGTCCTCCAGCGCCTGCAGGCCGGCCATGCGCAGCTGGTGGCTGTGGTCTGTGGCGGCCATGAAGGCCATGCGGATCAGGTCCGATAGATGCAGGACCAGCAGGTCACCTGGCGCGGACAAAGAATGTCACCCAAGAAATGACTTACTAAACACAGACTTAGTGGCAGAGATGAGTTGATTTATGGTGCAACACACTCCCCCCCGAGTACTTTGCTGCTAATCAGCAGTGACTGGCTGTCCAGCTGCCGTGGGTTTGAGAACTTCAGCCGTCCCTTCTCTGCAGATAACAAGCAAACTAAGCCACTTCTCTGCTCATTCACACTTACTTCCTGAAGGCCTGTGGCTGCCTAAACCCCCCCCCATGCATAATGACTCAGAGTCTGCCTGTATAGACCAGGATGATAATGAGGAACTCTATCTCAATAGGGGAGGAAAAAAAGGGCTTTTCTGTAATTTATGAATCATTTTAAAGCAACTCTGGCACGACATTGTGAATTTTGGGATGACTTCAAGATGGAGCCTTTAAGTTTAGCACAGCAAGGCCCACACAGGCCCAAACAAAGATGAGAGACCATTAGAGAACCACACCAGAGACCCGATGGGCCAGAGTAGACACTGGACAAGTACCTTTGGGGTTCTTGGCCTTGGCGGAGCGGGCGGTGGCGAGGTCAAAGTGCGCCCTGTCCACATTCTCACAGAGCAGTATGATGCGGCACAGGCAGTCGGCCGCAAACACCCGAGTCACCCACCGGGGGGCGACGGAGGGCTTCTTCTTCTCATCGTCCCCCAGGGTGGTGAACATGGTGTCATCATCCATCTCGTCTTTCTTCTCCGAGTCTTCCTCTTCCTTGCCCAGCTCTGGTGCCACAGCCCCGCCCACCTCTGCCATAAGAAATAAATATATAAATATATATATATACATAAACATAAACAGATATCAGAATTATATCAGGCACATGATGTCTCCAGGACAAGGAGCAAGCTTATCCGTCTTTGCAATACACCACATAAAGAGCTGAAGTTTAAGAGAGACTGAATCAAACTTTATCTATTGAGTCGTTGCCTCCCTCTTCCTCACAAATGGAGATACACTGAAGCCCCGTAAGAGCAAGTCGGCTACCTGTAGTGGCAGCCAACACGTCCTTGCACAGCTTGAGCCAGTGGGACAGCTTCTCCACAGCCAATGAAGACAGCATGTGGCCCAGGGTGTCGTGGATGTCGGAGCAGAGCTTCCTGTCCGTCTCGCGGTCCAGCATGCCGAACAGCACGCCCTCCAGGCCGGTCTCGGTGATGTTCAGGTCTGAGAGAGAGTGAGGCATGGAGCCTGGGTCGCCAAATACCACACGTCCTTCAAGTCCACGAGAATTCCATTCACCCTCTTCCAGCGACGGCTATAAAGATCACCCCACACACAGGTAAATGCGGAAGGAGAATCCGCACCTTCTAACAACTGCTTTTCAATGTACGACGGCGACGTACTGATGGTGGTGCTGTCCTTGGCGTCACCCGCCTTCCTGGCTAGGCTGGTGGCGTACTCGCACACCTCGGCGGCCTCCCGCTGGGCGAGCTGCCGGAGGCACGCCACTGCCGCACGCCGCAAGAGCAAGTGGGAGCTGCACAGGTGCACCTGGGGAGTGAGGGGGGGTCAAACAGAATCTACGTCTCACTACAAGCTCCAGTCACAAGCCCATGTGACCTGATTAGGGGAGGAGCCAAAATAATGGTGGCGCGGCCGAGTGCAGTGGGTGGGGTTATGCTTTGTAATGTTTCAGTGGGACAGTATTACAAGGAGAAGGAAAGGACGGAAGAGGGCAGGGGGCAGCCAGGAAGAGCTGGCGTGTTAGGGTTAGGGTGGGGTTCTAGGTCTTACGCAGAGGCAGGGCACCAGGCTGGACAGGTTGACGTGGCGAGGGGCGAACATGTGCAGCTGCTGCAGGCAGGAGATGGCGGCGGCCTGCACCAGTGAATCCGAGTGGTCCTGCATGATGGCACAACCCACCAGGCAGGAAGAGCGGATGGTAGAGATGGTCGCGCTGTTGCCTGGCGACGGACATATGGGACACGTCATTCTGTCAGCGTGGTCGTACAGGCAACAACGTAACGCACAACAGCCCTTAAGTCAACCCATTAACACAGGCCTGCACGAAAAGGACAGGTACTACTTACTCACTCTTTACTGCAACCCTTTCACACTGCCTAAGGTAAAAGCACTCAGTCTAGCATACGGGGAATCATTGTAACCCTTTGTGACTATTAGTCTAATACTGCCCCCTTGTGGTATAGCAATCTGCAAAAAAAAAGCAAGATCACAAACTATCAGTGGTTCATGTTAAGGATTTATTTGTGCAAGGCCTCATAATATTTTCTATACTTATTTCAGCAATTGCATAACCATTACCACACACACATATCTATGTTTAATAATGTGGGCTTGATAATTAGCACCTGCAGTAATCATTACATTTTAATTTAATGTGTCACGGATGCCTTCCCTCTTTTTGTTTTTTTACATGAACCACAGAAATCGTCATATCAGATTTACGTTCGTTCCTGTTTAGCAGGGGGAGGGCAGTTCACTTTTCGGCCTGATCTTGGTCAACAAAGCTGTAGTGTTTAGACCTGAGGACAGGTTTTTCCCCTACGGTTACCAACCACAACCACCGACTAACCACAAGTGACGCCACCGTCTGAAACAAGTAAAAGCATCTAATACTGGCAGGGTGACGGACTGCAGGGACGTGTGGGAGGTTCAGTACAGCATTACTATAGTAAATGGTGCATTACTATGTTTCCACACTAGTACTGGCAAGGGGGTCAACACGATGGCGAATTGTGATGGACGTTTTGAGAAAATTGCAATTTTTATCACAGACTTGGCACTTAAAAATGTAGTCTAGATAGTTCTTTTTTTGTCTCAGTCAATGCATTCTGCCACGGACGCAGAATAGGTTGGCGATCCCTGGTCCTGGATGCCGCGTGACATAGAGCCAAGTCGGACGCCGTGTGGGCGGGGTCTCACCCTGCAGCTCGGGGCCCACGGTGGTGATGAGCGCCCCCAGGCAGCGGCCCAGGCACTGGTGCACCTCCGTGTGCGAGGGGGGCACGGTGAGCAGCAGCGTCAGCACCAGCGACAGGGTGGGCTCCACGTAGCCGCGGTACATGGGCCCGCTGGAGTCCACGATGAGTGCCAGCGAGTGCAGGGCCCACGTCTGTGGGGACAGCGGCGTGGGGGTCGGGTCACACGATGGCCGTATCGCTGAGCGGGGGGGCACGGACTGCAGGCTTCCGTCTGAACAGCCTACCGTGCTACGGTTTAGCTTTCACTTTATTAAATGACCATCGCTGGTAAGATCCTGCCAAAACCGGACCCGGCCCTCTCACCTGGACCTCGTGCGACGTGCCGTCTTGGGCCAGGGCCAGCAGGATGCTGACGCTGGTCTTCAGGTGCTGACCCGATCCGATGCCACCCACGTACCGATGCAGGCAGCCCAGGGCCAGGGAGTGGCCGGTTCTGGACACCACGTCCCGCGCCGATTTCAGCCTTGAGGACGAGGGGGGGGGGGGGGATTAGCTAATTAATGGCCTATTTACAGAGAGCTGGGGTGGCCGGTCTCAGACGTGGGCCGTTACTTGTCGAAGCTGTGCTGAGCCATCCTGGCGATGAAGGTGGCCTCGCCCACCACCTGGGCCATGCGGCCCAGCGCCTCCCCCGCCGCACAGCGTAGGATGGGGTTTGGGTTGTCCAGCGCGCCCATCACCAGTGCCAGGGCCGAGCGTCGCACCTCCTCTGGGCCCAGGCTGCTCTTGTTCTCCGCCAGGCCCTGGGAGAATGGAGGCATGCAGGGAATGACAGATAAGAATGGATCCAGGTACATGAGGGTAGAGCATCAAAGCGAGGAGGCGGGGACTCACCTTGAGCGCGCTCAGAACCGCAGTGAAGATGTTCAGCTGGACGGCCTGCTGCCGCACTCCCTTAGCCTGCTTGATGCATTCAGCAAAGTGGTCCAGCATCTGGAGCCTGTCTCACGCACACAGGGGGCACAAAGAGCCCCAGAGGCCATCAGGGGCACCACGGTGATCAGAGAGTGACGGATCCGCCGCGCGCTCACAGGCCTGGCAGCTGCTCAGGGGTAGATATCCGTCAAAGCCGAGATGCTCACCTGTGCTTGAAGGAGACATGGGGGAAGACCACCCCGAAGAGTGCTACGGAGGCGTCGATGACAGACACGCCCAACGGGAGCGGGCCTGGGATGGCCTCACCCACAGGGACGCGCAGGTAGATGGAGGAGGGGTCATGCTCCAGGGCTCCACTTCCTGATGCGCTGTTGGGCTGCAGCTGGAGGGGACATAAGCATAAAAGACAGCCATTATAATCCTCAGTAACAGACTAATAATCGGACTCCACCTATCAAAATGCACGCCTCTTCCCTCTAACCCCGCCCATCTGCCATGGCCACACCTCTCCCCTAGTCACCTGGTCCTCGATGGACTTATGGTCAGTCTCCTGCAGCCAGGAGCCCATCAGTACACTGTCGTCATAGTGACAGAGGGAGCGCAGCAGGGAGGTGGTGGTGTTGGCCGAGTTGTCCGTCAGGGTGAACTCAGCCACCAGCTCCCTCAGCAGGGCGTTGAAGTTGCCTACGTGTTGGGGGGGATAAACATCCACCATCATGTGACAAGGTTTCTGGCGCAGAAAGAGGCCTTCCCAGCATGCCTCAGGTGGAAAGTGTCTCCTACCTTCATAAGTCTTGGGGGGCAGAAGGGCCAAGATGTCATACAGCCTCAGCCTCACCATGGCGGCACTGGCCTTCAAATGAGCTCCATGCACCTTGATTACCGACGGGACACTGGAAACCAGAAGAGAGCCAGGGGTAAGGACACCCCACCAGGAAAGTGATCACAGAACCTGCTTCATGGACTAAATGCTTAAGGTTTTTCCTACTGACTCCATCAAGTCACATGACCCCCCAGAGCGCACACACTCACTGTGACATCATGGTCATAGCACACTCGATGGGCATCATCAGCCTGCGAATCACGTCCTCTGTCAGGAGCTCGGGGCAGTGAGCCACAAAACTGCGCATAGCTGGTTGGTTAGGGAGGGAGGGGTCAAAGGTCATCTTTGTGCTCCCAGACAATTTATATCAATGTCTCTGCGACAATATCAAAAAATCAATTGTAGCTGCCCACGGTAACCACAGTTTCATATTTCAGAAAATGTCTGAATTACCAGTTTATTTCAAGTCAGAGCCCAAATTCATAGCCAAAGTACAGGTTCCCTGCGGCTCTACGGGACTGAAATTGGATCTGAACACCGTACTGCAGACTGGTCAGGAGTCGGGCCGACCGCTCACCGCAGAGTGCTCCCGCACGGCCCTCCAGGGTCACCTGCCAAGTGAAGGGGTCGCCCCGGGCCTTCTCCGCCTCGAGCTCCTTCTGCGAGCGTGGGAAGACATTCCTCCAGAGAAGGAGCATTTTAGGCAGGTGGTACCGCACCACGGAAGGGCCTGGGGCACAAGCAGGGAGACACAGAGAGAGTCTGAGGGAGAGACACTGTACACCTGAGCTCCAAGAAAAGCTGAGAAGTTGCTCTGTGAGTACTTTTAGATGACAGAAATGGCAAACATGGAGGTGGATTCATCACCATAATAGTTGAACCATCCAGAATATCCAGCTATCTAAATGGGAAGGACTACATCTAACTTCAAGAAGTAGAGGAAGAAGGTACGGGGCTGCAAATCCCAGGAAGGGAATGGCTCTTGTACCCTCGAACGAGAGGCTCACCGAGCGTCATGAGGGCCCCCAGGAGCAGCCAGCCGGCTTGTGTGCGCTGCAGCGAGAGTCGGCTGTTCTGGGCCGCCGTGCGCAGCAAGTCCTCCGCGATGCTCACCACCATCTGGGAGGGGGGCGGGGGGCGGGGGGGGAATCTGAATCAGCCAACAGCTCGGCTCAAGGAGAAAGAGACTTTTAAGAGGAAATTACTAATTAGTACTGGCTGAGTCAGAAACAGAGTTAAGTAAAGATCATCGAAGACTTAATCACAGTTGTCGGTAACATGTGCAAGTGATGCTGATGGTCACCAGTGATTGTCATCAGCAATGCTGACAGGGTCAGCCGTCAGAACCCGGCAGACCGCTGCCCACCTTGCCCTTGGCGTGGGGGATGCCCAGGGGACACTGGTGCACGCCCCCCAGCAGGGCAGCCATGGCGAAGCTGTAACCGCTCACGGCTTCCGGCGACGTCTTCAGGCTGTTGATGCGCTCGGCACAGCGCTCCAGAAGCGGCGTGAGCTGGTACGGCAGCGCCACGGCGACGCAGCGCAGGCACCAGGCCGCAGCCAGCCGGGCCGCCATGCTGGGGTGGAGCAGCACTGACGTCACTGTCTCCAAGAGGCCTGCCCGGGTGACATGACCCGAGGGGACAATGTCACGGGAGGGAGCAGCTGCAAAATCTCAGTGGGTGCCTCAATAATAGCTAATGAGCCCCTGAATATCAGCCCATCACCAATGCATCCTCTCTAGGAGAAGGTCAAAGGTTAACAAAGGTCTTTGACCAACGATAAAGAAATGATTGGATCTTGAGCATAGATTCACCTACAAATACAACAAAAGAAAGAATGAATTGTTTTCAGAGTGGGTGGGGTTGACCTGGCCCCGCCCCCAGATGGGCAGGTCCATAAGCCTACCAATGGACGGCTCCTGGATGAGCGGGGAGGCGGTGGCGCTCAGGCTCTGCACCAGGCTGCCCAGCTCCTTCAGCGCACACACCATCACGTGCTGGCTGGCTGACACATCCGCAGAGCCCGTCCGGCTCTCCCCGCTGCTGTCGTTCACTACAGCCTCTGCAGGGGGCGACATGGCAGAAAAAGAACAGGGCAGCCTTGAGGATCCGTGATCCATTAACTCAGCCTGCTGTCACTAACCAGTCTAGGTTCAGCTATGTCATACTTCCACCAGAGCTGACGGTGATTATTTTACACCAGATTTAAACTGGTCTATCTTCACTCAAGCAGCACCCACCACACACTGCAGATACATACACTGATATCACTGCCTTCCTATAAGATACAGGATTGAGTTCTTTTACTTACATACAAGGCACTCAAAGGTAAAGCACCTGCCAGTCTAACAGAAGTGATAGATGTTTAAAGCTGAATTTTGCATTCAGATCACAGAACACGGGTCTCATTCTTATCTCACATATGAAAAAATAAAACTTGGTGCTGAAGCCTATAGGTAGATTATGGGACAGCCTGTCAGTTCATGTACAGGACACAATCTCAGTTTTTACATCTCAGTTGAAGATCCATTAGCTTAGTCTGGCTCATTGATAGACTTTGATCCCGACCACAGTTTGCACCTTGCTTCTATTGAAGTACGATCATCCTCTTTGTTTTATATACTGCTAGCATTTCCAGGGCCAGAGAGCAACCAGCCAGAGGGTTTTTTTTTCTCCTTACTAGAGAGCTTTTGGTTCTTCTCCTCCGTTGTCTTCTGGGATTCTTTCCCTCTTCCCTTTCTCCCTGTATCATGAACCATTCAGTAACAGATGAACTAACAATGGATTGCCACACACTCTCGTCAAGTGCCTTGGGGCAGCTGTGTTGTGAAAGGCGCTATATAAAAGTAGGGGCAATCATAGGATTTGTTTTTAAGGTGAGGCACAGTAGAGGGGCCAAACTTATCATGAGCTAACGATGTTTTTAGTCAGTGACTGACAGGGGAAGGGACACTCCAGGGCTCAATCAGCTTTCAGCTGGGGCCAGTGCGCCTGCAGCTCACCTCCAGATACGACCCTGAATATAGCAGAACTTGAGAAATTAACAAAATGTTTGCCTGATAACTGGATGTGGAAAAATAATTTGAAAACAAAACTAATAAGGCAATGCTTGATTATAAAAACAGAACAACTACTACAGATACATGCTTTAGTCAAAAATGATAACTAAATTAATTTGGTGCTAAACAGTTAATGAAAAGAAAAATAATGAATGCTTGCTTTACTAGACCTAATGTTGATGTTAAGCTTAGTATATTTAGTATTAATATTTACTATTCAGTAGCACTAAACTTAAAGGAAAAAAACTTTATAATACTTTATATTGGGTTTGTGGGTAATAAACATGCCAAAAGCATTTGTCTGCAGTGCAAAAACAGCAGCAGAATGTTGTGCCCAAAGTTATGCTGCCTTATCATCATGATCATCATCCATCATGAGGCTCATTTTGAGAAGTTGATCAGAACACGCACACACACGCCCTTATTCAGTGGTACCAAAAGTCTGGATTCAGTACCACAAAATAGGTGCCTTGTCCATGTAATTTAATTTCCTTAGATGTGACTGAATCATTAGCCACATGAACCAACCCATCAGCACCACTGAAGATAAATTGGCTAGTAGCACAGCAATAAGAAAAAAATTTAAAACATTTAAATAAGCAAGACAAATTTGTGATCAAACAAAGTGGAAGCAAGCAAACAAAAGTACGCAAACGAAACAAAGCAAAAAAAACAAATCAAACAAAACAAAGCAAACAAAAAAAACAACAAAAAGCTAGTACTTACTCTGCAACACTCTGAACACGGACAGCTCCCCCCCATCGAGCACCTCCTTACCCACTGCCCTCGTCTGCTTGGCGATGGCCTGGCAGATCTCACGGCCCGCAGCGATCTGTGCCTTTTCACCCAGCAGGCCGCCCAGTGAGGCGCGCAGCACGAAGGAGACGCAGCGGCGGGAGTACACTGCTTCCACGTGCGTTTGTGTGGCGCGCGGGTGGGACGCCAGCTCCAAGACATGCGACAGGAAGGCTGCGAAGTTACGCTCCAGCCACTGGCCGCCCAGCGTGGTCACAAACACAACGTAGGCCTGGGGGTGAAGGACAAGCAGGTTAAAAAAAGAATTACGTACACAAAAACTTGTTCGGCATACTGTGTATTTATTAAGTTCATAAAAGGAAACATGGGAAATATCTAACAGACTTCCCTCCCCTTCCTGAAAGTCAACACTTCTGATCGCAAACCCTGACCACCTGCTGTCTACAACGCCTCTCAGTCTCAAACATTACAAACTAACTAATGGCCATTTCGTTGCAGTGGCATCCTCTGAAGTCAATAACTTTGTCTGAGGCAAAAATACATGAAGCACAGATGACAATAAGGCACAAGAAAAAAAAAATATTTAAATCTAGCGCCAAGCTAACAGCAAACCTCCTTGGCATATACAGAAGCCGCAGAATCAAGGCTTGCTTTAAGATTAATTATAACCTTGTAAGTGAAGTAACCCGGGTTCTATGTTAAACTCCATGAACTAAAACACTATTTACATGCTGTTACGTTGTTAGGATCGTCGGCGGCTCCACCAACCTGGGTGACGCCCACCCGCACCTCCCTGCTGACAGAGCCGCCTCCCTTCAGCATCTCCCCGCCGCTCTTCAGGAAGCTGGAGCCTCCCCGGAGAAACCCGGTGCTCATGAGCTCCAGCACCTCCTCCAGGGTGGCCCTCTTCACGTTCTGCCGCATGACTGCATCGGAGCAAACTGATATTAGCCACGCCTCTAGTGCCCCTTGGTTTCTGAATGGCTGAAGCTTGTGCCCCGCCTCAGGAAGTCACACCATACACGGATACTACTGGAATGGCAACCAGTCACTAACTACAACCAACCAATGGCACACTGCCTCTACTCTGAAGAGTGAATGATTGGCAAAGCAGAGGCTCCAACTCACTTGCGGCCTGCTTGGGCATCAGGGCGGTGGCCATCACGGTGCCGAGCAACTTTGACACAGCCACTCGAACCCCATAGTTGGAACCCTCCAGGGCCTTGAAGCACAGCGTGGCCACATTCTCCAGCTCTGTGGTCCACATGAACACGGCCTCATTCTGCAGCTCCACCAAGCACTGACATGGCGGGGGGGGGGGGGGGGAACAACATAATC
>JAODKF010000068.1:5538561-5548914 GCA_026779585.1 Mormyrus proboscirostris | reverse complement strand
CACCTTAACACCTTTTTAAACTCCTGCCTTGGGATTCATCTCACCTCATGTCTTGCGCGCTCATTGACTGTAGCTCATGACTTCTCACAGCTACAGGATTTGGAGTCACTGACAAAGTCTAGACATTTGGCATGCCAGATATCTGGCAGGTGCCTGCGATGCATCAGTGCCTCCGTCAGGTCATGTCTTTGAACAATTCACACAGCGATTGAGAGCCGATTTTCCAGTGCCAATCAAACACCGATTTGCCTCCAAAAACTGTTGTCGAGTGCAAAATCTGGGCTAAAATCGTGAAGTATGAACTTACACGGCTTCTTTCACCGCTAACCCTGGCAGTGACATCGTGGCCACACTGGCTATTCTGAAAGCCTGCCAGAGGCATCGTGGGCTGGGGGGCAGGATCAGCACGGATTGCGGGGTCTAAATCAAGGACCTACCCAATCAGAAATATGTAAAGCAAAAGATGCTTGCAGCTCTGGTCTGCATTATAATGGCAGTTTCAAATTTTGTCATGTGTGAATCACATGGTAAAATTCTTGTGCTACAGTTGCAGTGTAGGGCACAGATGCTTGGGAGGACAATACATCTAAGAACATTGTAAATAAGGGAAAACAATCGTGTAGTAAAAGAAGAGACAATGCAGTGCATTGTATAATATAGCAGTATTAGTTCCCTCAAGGTGTTTAAGAAGCATGGAAGGCAGCCCTTATTGAAAGAGAGAGGGAAAGAAAGAAAGAAAGAAAGAAAGAAAGAAAGGACACTTTCTTCACTTCCATCTACCATATCAGCTGCCACCACAGCAATCTGGTGGTGACCACACCTCAAAGTGGGGCTCACTGGAGTTGTAAGTCAACAGGTGACCAAGAGGTCAGAGCTGTGGATACAGATATTCGTTACATTCTGGTCATGTTCAGGCAGACATTCTTTAAACTGAGAAGTGTATAATTATATATGCTATACTCATTTTTAACATGTAGCTATGGTTTCAAACAGAACTGCACCCCGTCACCGTTAAGGAGAAACCCGTTCAGAGTTGACGACTCAGACTCCAGCATCTTTGGTTCCCCTGTGTTACGGTGAGGATGTCGATGATCTGACCTGTTACTGATGCCCGACTTCTGGAGATGAGTGATCTGAAGCAGATTCTGATTCTGTTGTTGATTTCTCTGCCTAAAACAATGGAGTTTGACAGAAACAAATGAGGTTAAAATTCCCATGCATAGTACTTTAAGTTCTTGCTAAGAGAAATAAGTTTTTAAAAAGTACTTCTATGCACAGACATTTCACAGAATTCTGTGTTTCTGAATGTTGCCTCAAAAAATTCAAGTGACAGCACTTTATTAACTATAAATTTACCTGCAGTGTAACTCAAGATCCCAGGAATTTGCAGAGCAGAGGGGAAAGCTCAGATAGCATTGTATTTAAGGATTCCTCTGGTGTTCAAAGCCCAAAAATGGTGAGTTAAGGGAGTCAAAACTGATGCATTTTTGGAATAATATTGAGATTGTTGTGAATTTGTACATACATCTGTGAGGCTTTATTTAAGTAAACGTGACAATAGTAAGAAGTAACATAGATGGGTGTTTGTGCTAAACCATTTTCTCCTTTTTCACATGCAGGAAACAACCCCTGTATCTACCAAGCCCAAAAGAAAGTAAATAGTTTTTCTTCATCCCTTCGTTTCCAAGCAACAGAATTTACACTTCTAAAAGATTTGCTGTTCTAGAAAAAATCATATAAAACAATTCTGTCCTTTACTGAAAGTAAATTAAAGTCAAAGACTTAATAGATACATTTTCCCATTTTTTTTTTAGATTGGCTGTGACTTTTTCCCATTTACCATCTGACAAGAAGCAGGTATTCCCCATTTTCAATACTGTGCCTTTTTTACATCTATTTCGGAGACTTCCACACAATTGAGGAAAATTGATCACTTAATATAATAACAATCGTTAATGACAAAGTCATGAGGGCAGAATCATCCTATAAGGGGCTACAAGAAAAAGACTGCCCCTCATTTAAAATGTAAAGGCAATTTCCTAAATTACATCCCACCTGTGAAACCAGTGACTTTGGAATATTATCTTATGTAGAGTGTATTTTTATTATACATTATATATATCCTACTTCTTAAAGGAAGCCAGTTTGGAAGCACCAGTACAGAAGCCCCCCACCCAGCCATCAAGGTGGGGTCCGGAACATTCCGTGTCCAATCTGAAGACAAATTCCAGATTGAGGAGTTCTACACACAAGGCGGCACTATGTTCATATTATTAAAATAAAACTGTTACTGTAAAGCACCTGTATACGATTTCCCTTTAATCCCCTCGTTTTTTTTTTTGCTTAAGGTTTCTGCAAGATTATGATAAGATCTCACGTATTGGAAAAGGTGGTTTTGGCCGTGTTTTCAAGGCAAGGCGGAAACTTGAAGGCCAGTTTTTTGCTGTGAAGATAGTTGAGAGCAAGATGTAAGAAATGACAGTATTTCATGACAAAAGTAGCTTGAGAAAAATAAAAATTCATGTGTTCATGGTTATTAGGTGACGTGTGTTTTAATTTATTTTTGTGTTTTCTTGCGGTTTTGAATTCTTAGAAAATCCCTCCGTGAAGTTTCTGCCTTGGTAAGCTTCCACCACCCTAACATAGTTCGCTACTACTCATCTTGGGAAGAAGACACCAGGTACCAATGTGAATCTTCGGAGAGCACCTCAAAGTAATGACATCAAGTTTTCTTCAAATTAACACTACCAGCTGTATTTAAACCATCAGTTAAATTCAATTTTCTTGGCATTTGAAGGTCCTTAGATCAAATTCAGTGATCTTTACAGTCTTTGTTTTTGGGTTTGTGCTTGTTCTTACCTGCTTGTTTAATTTATTCAGTCACGTGTTTGGAAATGTTAAGTAATTAATGTGCAGTAATTTGCAGATTTACAGTATACATAGCCCCCGCAGTAATTTGCAGATTTACAGTATACATAGCCCCTGCAGTTATGAAGCTTCTGGCTGCAGTTACTTAAGGAACTTGAGTTTGCATAAATTTCTAATATACACACTGAGGAACCAAAACATTATGACCACCCACAGATATCAATAATGGGGATTATCTCAAAACTACAGCGCTAATCAAGATGTGTGATATATTCAATGGCAAGTGAACAGCCAGTTTTCATAGCCAGTGAGTTGGATGCAGGAAAAATGGGCAAGTGTAAGGATTTGAGTGACTTTGATAAGGGACAAATTGATAGGCTGTGGGCAAATGGTGACCCTGAATGGGACCGGTGGTTACAGAAAAGGGGTGGATGGATGGATATGCTTAAAGAAATCACTAGTGATATATTATAATTATTTTTGTGTAATTTCATTTTAAAATGTTTTACCCAGTATTTCAGTGTTTTTTCTTTTTCTAGTTCTGGCAGCAACACTGAAAAGTACCTCTACATCCAGATGGAGCTCTGTAACAGTGACCTAAGAACATGGATTGATGAGAATAATGAGAATCAGAATCCTTCCAGGAGAGTGAAAGCCCTCAACATAGCCCTGCAGCTGGTTAATGGAGTGGAGTACATTCACGAAAAGGGATTCATCCACAGAGACCTGAAGGTACACAAGCAAAGTCATTGCGGAAGTCAAAGGAGAATTATGCCTGTGATGGGGCTGATAATGATTGGAGAACTTTCTCCAGAGATTATTTAAGAGCCTAACATGACTTCCCTCCCCACCCAGCTGATTTTAATAAACCCCTCACCACCCCCATCCCCAAATAGTCCCCATTCCTCTGCTCCATCCCTGATCCCTGACCCCTGATCCCTGACCACGTGGTTCCTTTTGCCATCCCATGGCTGGTCAGCACCTTCAATTCAGAATATAAGCAGAATATGTTGCTGTTGTAAACCTGGTTTTAGAGTATCTATTATTCTGTCTCATTGATGTTTTTGAACAGGAGCATCGCATGGGCTGTTCCTCAATCCCCCCTCCTCAAATAAAAATAGTGTGTTCTCATTCATTTCCATTACAATCAAACTACCCTAGTAGAGGCTTTGCTTCTTTTTCACAAATCTCTAGTGATACTCCAGTAATACTACAATCTGGGAATAGTAATAGTAGTAATACTACTATCTGGGAATAGTAAAGGGGTAACAGGAGTCAATGTCTGGAATTAATCAGCAGAATAGCCTCTCTGACTCTACCTTGCTTCTTTGTGTAACAGCAGTTTACTCAACCTGGTTGCTGACCTTTTTTTATAGCCTGCAAATATATTTGATCTTGATGGAAAGATAAAGATTGGAGACTTCGGTCTCGTGACATTCGGTGAAAATGCCGGTGATGGGGCTCAGCTGAAAAGGACAGAAAAAAAGGGGACAAGATCTTACATGAGCCCTGAACAGGTAACCTGGTTTATAATCATTAGATTGTTTGCAATTATTTCATTAATCATACTGTACTACACAGGTGAACATCCATTTAAAATATACTGTTTATTGTGAAATAAGTGGATTTAGGACCTTAATATAGCTATAGGTGTATCATGTAGTTTTAAGTAAAATGTAAACATTTGTGTTCCGGAGGAGATTTTTAACCGTGAAAAATGTCTTGACAGATGGAAAGTAATGAATATGACAGTAAAGTTGACATATTTGCCTTGGGACTAATCTACTTTGAACTTGTTTGGCCCATGAAAACACAAATGGAAAAGAGAGATGTAAGTAAACTTAGATGCATGCTGATTCATTTCCTGTCAAAAAGGATATACAACAAAATGTTGCCACCAAAGAAAATGTTTAATCAAAATGTATAAATTGCAATTCAGAAATCTTAGTTAACTTTCGTGAACGAGTCAAGTCAGCCACCATGGAAGGCTTAAGCATTGACCTATAATTTTCTAGAGAAAAACTAGAGAAAAATAATGCTTCATGAGATTGCAGCTGATCCTAAATTATTTTTGATGCTTTTTGTGATTCACAGTTGTGGCCGGGGATTCGAAATGAAAAAAAATTCCCAAAGGAATTTTCCTGTGAATACAGTGCTGAGGTAAATGATATCTCAAACAGTTTGGACCCTGAGGTAGCAAAAAATTTGTAAAAACACATACCGCTTGTGTCACTGGGGGTATTCTTTAACAGAGATGCATCCTTTGGTTATGTTTTTAGCATAAACTGATCGAAAAGATGTTGGATCAAAATCCATCAGAGAGACCAGAGGCTTCCAAGATTGCAAGTGGGCTGAAAAACCTCAGCACCATCCTCCAGGAAAAAAACGAAGATCGAGAGAATAGAACTTTCTAAGAGAAAGGGATTTATTGCACCTGTTTTCCATTCTGTTTTTATCGAAATTGCAGTCATTCCAGAATAACATTCAAGTGAATACATATGGGTTGGTTACGGGGACATTCAAGTATCAAACAATAATAGCTAATTGACAAAAGTTCTGGATTACAGATAAATAACTTTATGAGGATAGAATCATGCTATCAGAGTCTATGACACCATGCTTGCCCTGTTTTACCAATGCACCACCTAGTGGTATTAGCATACAAATGCAAACCTTTTAAATGTTTTAATTCTTTAATATGTTGGCTAAGAGCACTTTATAAGAAAGGAACCTAAAAATGAAAATACAGATTTAGGTTTGCCAGATCTGTGTATCATTGCAATGTGGGTTACAGGATGCATGTTCACCAAGGCACATAAGTGAATTATGTCATTTTTTTAAATGGTTTTTAAAATGTAATTGTTAGTAGAAGCATTTTGACCTAAACATGTAAATTAATGTATAAAGTCTGCATTGCCAAGGACAGCTGGGCAGCTAAATGTAAACCAGTAGAGACCATAGGGTTTTTAAATATACTTTCACCCCTCTTCTTCTGCTTCCCCAACTTTAATACTGTAAAACCATTATTTTCTTCTGTGTTATTTTTGCTGTTAAGATGATGGTTTAGCACTTTAGGCAAACTATGCTGGGATGGATGTGGTATTGACACTTCAGAAATGAATGATCCAATGAAACGTTTGTCATTGCGTTATTTTTTTCAAGGTACAGCCTATATTTCATGGTTGTCTTATGTAATAGTTTTTGGTAAAAATCATTCACATTGTCTTCTCTTGTAGATATTTCAACATCTAATATAAACATCCAGCTTCCAACTGCTTCAGTCTTGCAGAGAGCCTTGGGTTTCTAAAGGGTGTTTCTGAATACCAGAAACGCAAAGATCGTACTTGTGGCCTTGGCAAGACCAGTCTTGCTAACTTGTCTCCCAAGAAAGAACTTGGGCTGCAATGGATCATGGGATTGGTCTTGTTTGGCGAGGATACAGCTGATAAAAAGATTTAATAAAGTAAATTGAAATCGATACAGATATATTCAATTTTTAGGGCGGGGCAAGAATGACACTCGAGGATTTTTACCATCCTCTGTACTTCTGTTCTTTTGAGTATTTGAACTTCAGTGATGGAAAATGACGTAAAACAGCTACACAAGAAGACAAGTATGGTCAAGTATGCATGTTGCAAAATGCAGTTGAACGGGTATGTGACTGGCAAAGGCCATAAATGTCGAATACATGGCACAAAAAATTCAAACCTTAACAGGAAATGTTTTCAGACAAACATTTTCATTTATTTAGTCATAATGGTAAATTACAGGGACCAAACATCAATAAACAGTACAGTAACCCCTCCACCTTTGTGTCATGATCCGTCACGCCCGTATTTTGCCAGCAGAGGGTGCTGGGCATCCCATAATCACCTAATTGTTCCCCAGCGCGGTCATTGTAGCTGTCACAGTCGGTGTTCTCAATGTGTGCCTGTCTAACCTGATCCCAACTAAATGTTGCTCTCTCTCTCTCCTGCGCTTAGACCTCTTGTCGTCCTGTGTTTTCCAGTTTCATAACTTAACATTAAATGAAGCCCCCAATTACCCCTCGTCTGGCTGTATCTAGGTCATTCTTCCCTTGCGACATGTGAATTTGACACTGTTAAGAGCAGACGATTGGTAATTGGAAAGAAGAATGTGAAAATTTACAAATTTATTCTTGTGCACCCCTAACCTCAACTACGGTTGGGTATCTTTTGGGTTTTCTCCCCAATACCTAAAATTTAAAACGGTGCCTGAATCAGAACTTTTAAGAACAGAAAAGCATAAAATGAAGGTCAAATACATTAAAGAATGGCTTTTTTATTCCTAAAGCAAATCTGAATTTAAAATTTATCAACGGGCCTATATTAATACCTTAAATATATAAATACAAAACGCATGACAAATTCACATAATAAAGCCCAATATTTAATTAATGTACATTTTATTAAAAGGTGCATCTGGTCCTTCACGTATGTAATGTTTCATGAGACACCAAAAGAAAATAAATATATATTAAGTAAAGAACATAAGAAAATCTTTATTTAGTTAATTATCAGAATTAAGCTTGTACTTTAACTGAAAGGTCATTCGGCTGCTGAAAATGCGTGTCAGGTATTTAGATGTGTCAGGTGGGACATTACTGTACAATACTGCCCTCAGAAGATCGCAGCATTCTTTGTGGCATGTTGTTGTATGTTGCATTACATTGCCATGCATGATGGATGTCTGTTGGACATAAATGCGGACACATTAGAGGACTATAGAAGGCGTGATGCTGAATTGCATGTGGCGATGCCGACAAAGGAGTGTAAGGCAAGAGCAGCACGGGCAAGGATCGAGGGATCAGCTGGCAGAGGAGCTGAATGGTCTGTCGCCTGGTAAGGAAACTAAATTGTGTAAATTGTGTGTAGAAAAATAACGGCCCTACGACCTTTTATTTAAACACTTTAAAACACGTTAAAATGGTTGGTTGTGTTTTGTTAGAACAGATATGGCACTTACATTTTGCGAATCGCATATCAAAATTAAAAAAACAAGCGTAATTAAGTCCCCTTTCCAAATCAAATTACTTTTAATGTCACATTACTTGTCACCAGTACACAGGTACTATACATGTGAGTGAAATGCTAGTGTTTAAAGCCACTCAAAGCAGCCGTCGTAACACACGAATTAACAATCAAAATATAAGTATAATAAAATATACAGCATTTGACAAATTTATGTATGAGGCGAGCTGGTCAAATACAGTACCTAATCATTAGAATTGTTGCTTATTAGATCTGAAATAATTACTGACACACAGAATCAACTTTATGTTTTCATAGAAATCTGCAAGCCACTTTCCTTTCTTCACATCATAACTGGGGAAGCTGTCCCAGGCCTGAGCCTATCATACTCTCCGAAAACAGCCTCCTGGAATCGCTGCAAGGAAGCGCTCTTCCAAAGCATTATATATATAGCTGTTATGCAGCAGGTTTTCGCAGATCTGTTAAGTTCACTGTTTTTCACCAACATTCGAAATCTCATACTGGCTGATATTTTGAGGGCGAACTTCTGCAGATTAAGTAGCTACGGTAGTGATTGATTCGACTATGCTGTATATATGCTTTATTTTGTGGATATTATAAAATTAAATATAGTTCCAGATTGAATATATTGTACATCCGACAATCTTGCGCAAATCGTTGGCATGACGGTGATGTTTCCATTAGTGCCCGGGAGGCGGAAAATAGACCAGGATACGTATCCGAAAGAGGAGGCATGCTGAATGGGCAGGAATCACATTTACTTAGAAACGAAACTAAGCGTCATCAAAGTCGGAAGCAGTGTCGCGCTTCCGATACTGTACGTTTAGTCATAGAATCACAGATCATTCTGGAAGCAGAAAGATCCTGGAAAACCACAACAGTAAGTACAAGTTTCGTGTTATTGTCGTGGATCGTATTAAAGGTTTTAAGACTTCTGATTATTACGAACGAATGCATGCCTATGTTACTTTAATGGTACATTATATCATAATATTGTGATCCAACCTTTATATCGGTACCCATTATTAGAATATTAGTCAACAGTCTTTCTTTTGGTTATAGAATCAGTAATAAATTGTATTTGCGAAAGTAAAGATATCTGTCAAATGTCATTTCAAATATTGACTCTTTACGGATAAATTTCATACAATTTTTTACTGTCGTAGATTCACTTAAGCGCAGTGAATGGTGCGTCGCTCACGCTAAACTATAAGCACTTTCTCTATCTAAGTTTTTCATAAAAGTTCCAAAGGTTAGTATTTCTAATGTAAGCGTTTATTCAGATTTGGTCACAGAGACCGTAGGGAACTACAGAATACACAGATTACAGTTAAGATTACACGATTTAAGTGAATTAAGCAAAGCTTTACCATGAGGTGGGAGAAGCTCGGTTAATTATGATTTTGATCAGAAAAACGTGAAGTAGTGGTGGGGGGGGGGGCACCTAACAATTGAAATTGCTGACTTCCTTTGGATGTTACAGGTGCCCATTTCCTGTGAGCACAGTAAAATGTCAGTGATGCTGTGTATGATGATCTAATTGCATTTAAATTCTCGAAGTTTCTTATCCTTTACTCTCTGCCACATTTTGTTTTACAGGCAGCTGCTTGGTGTATAAAACACTGTGAATTGTTTAATGCACTGTTTTCCAAGAACCACAATACTATAGTAAACACACACATATATATATAGATGGCCAAAAATATGCATGGTGGAGAAAAATTGGGAGAGCAAGTATGTGTCTTTTTAAAGAGCAAGGGAGAAAGATCCCAGGAGTCTGCACTGGCAATCGCCAAAGCTCTGGGTCTGAAAACAGCCAAAGACATAAACCCGACTCTCTATGCCCTGCGGACGGGAGGACAGCTGCACAAGACAGACGGGAAACGACCGCTCTGGTCCCTGAAAGCAGATCTGGATGGAGCAAACTTGCTTCAATCTAGCTCCCCTGTTCCCCTGAGACAGCAGACCTGCCTGAAAGGGTCGGAGAGCTCCATGTCCAAGTCCATGTCCAAGTCTGTGTCCAAGTCTGTGTCCAAGTCCGAATCCATTTCTGAGAACCATGACTCTGTGCCAACACAGTTAGAGCTAAAGATTAAAGACATATTCAGGTCACAAGGGGGTAACAGGTGGCTGCACATCCAGGACATCATGAAGATGCTGAACCAACCGAAGCCAACCATAAACAGTCTCCTGTATGCGATGAAAGGCAGGGGTGAACTGGAACAAAATGGGAAGCAGTGGAGATGCAAAGATGGAGGCGATAATCCTGGACACAACTTGAGGTATGATGAGAGTTTATAAAGTTAAGAGTTTGGCAAACATGCCTGTGACCCGCTGCATTCACGTTGTGACCTGCTGCATTCACGTTGTGACCCGCTGCATTCACGTTGTGACCAGCATTCACGTTGTGACCCGCTGCATTCACGTTGTGACCAGCATTCACGTTGTGACCCGCTGCATTCACGTTGTGACC
>JAODKF010000068.1:5508306-5518803 GCA_026779585.1 Mormyrus proboscirostris | reverse complement strand
AGGTCCCCCCCCCGCAGGTCAGATGAGGCGCCAGCCAGTGAGCACATCGCTTGGGCTTCTATGAGTCATTGATTGGCAACATGCTCAGGAAAGACCTTTCCTCAAGTCTGCTCCGGAGGCCGGCGGGACACATGAGCGCTGATGCGCGGTCGGCGTCTCCCTTGGGAGCCTGATGAATCAGTTCCCTCAGACGGCCGTGTGAATTGGCCTGCTGCATTGCCCTGCTAAGCCATCACCTTGAGTTGAAGTGGGGCCTGGGGGAGGGTCTGCAGGGGGATGGGGGGACTGAGGACAGCTAGCCGGCTTTGGAGAACAGCACCATCTACCCAGGCTTCTCATCAACAGTCCCCACCTCACATGTGCCTCTCTCACCTAAACGTATTTCCTCTATTCAGGGACAAAGGAACCTGTCACCTCAGTCCTGAGCTTAGATGCTGTACTACTTCACTCAACCCCCACAACCCCAAATCATGTGATTCAAGAGGATCAGTCACTCTAAATGTGAGCCTCCTGCAAATGGTGCCCAGGCTCTCTGCCTTCCCAAGTAAACCCTAACTCTCCTCGCCCCCCTACTTGGTTATCAAAAATGAAATGCTTCATGAAAGTCTCGGAAAGCTTTGAAATGAATGATAGCCGTCCTACCAAGTAACCCTTGGAGAGCAAAACAAGGTACGCCATAAATAGAAGCTGGATGGTTTCAGGGTAAACAGAGCATGTGTTATACTACAGGGAGTTCAGCAGCATGACCACTTCCTTCCCTGGCCTAAAAAAGACCTCCTTGTGGCTGGTGATGGGGCCGTTTGTTCTTTCCTGAAAAAAAATATTTTTAGCTATGACATGGTATGTAGCTTCTTGTGTTTTTCATTTTTATATTGGGGCTGAGGACAATGTCATGTGAGCAGTCTTTCTGAAGGGCAGGAAGGCAAACGTACAAGTGACCTTCACCCATGAAATGCCCTTCCATTCATCCTTCAATCTATCCATCCATCCCTCCATCCATCTTGAAAACCTGCTTATCTAACCAAGGTCACGGTAGTATACGACATCTGTGGGATTCCAGACCTCAATAACCATTTTCGTTTCACCTCTAAAAGTTTCAAAAAACGTAATCTTGCAGGCCGCGTCAAGATGATACAGAGTGAATGACCCTTTTGAGGAAAGCTGATAAGATTAGGCCTTTAAGCTGAAAGCCTTTTCACACCCTGTATCACGGCAGTCAGACGGCAGTGCGGAGTCCCGGCATTGTCTTTCCATGTGATTTGGCGTCACAGTGACTTCTAGACACTTAAATATCCCAGAAAAATTCCTGTTAGTGGGATCTGTAGGTCTGTTATACTACGAGTGATTAAAAGAGCTGCTAGTCATTCATAACCAATCATACCACATTCATCTGTTATATGCAGGGTGAATATTACCATATGGACTTCAACAACAACCACGTTTGGCAGTCATTTGTGTCGCTACTGTGTATTAACTTGAAATTCATAATGCTGAATTACTTGACAATTGAAAAAATAAATTGCGATTACTCAGCCCTATTTATCTCTGCTCAACTAAAGGTGGTGAATCATTAGAATCGTAATAGATTTCATCAGACTATTTTTTTGTTCCTATCTTCTGTATGACAGCAGTCGATGGTTAAGATCCTTGGAGATTGGCCAACTGGCCATTATGGGCAGGAATGATTCCTGGCAAGGGCAAGATGGCATTTTCTCATTACATTGTTTCCACTGCAGGTAGATCAAAATGTATGCATCCAGGTCAGGTCAGGTTGAGGAGCATGAGCTGATCCAGCGCATTGCATCACATTGCATCCATCACATTGCATCTAGGGGGGGTGAAGCTGGCCTGGGCTTCGATGGGCACTGATTGCGAATGATCAGTTGGGTATTTCCCCAGTGCCAAGCAGTGCCCCGTAACATCCTGGCGGCTGATCCTCAAGGAAACGCCCCGCCCGCATGTCAGCTTCACCCCCTGTATCTCTGTACCACGCCCAGGTGATGATGACACAGGGCGCAGAGATGGGGCTATTGTCTGCTCACCCACACTGGCGCTGTGTGTTTTACCAATATGCTCTATGCATTTAATAATAAAAAAAATAAAACTCTTATGTATTGCATTCTAGTGTTTCATAAAGATAGATTTGACCAGCAGAGTCTGTATCACTTTAAACAAAAATGTCATTATTAAAAAAAAAGGGCAAACTTGTTCTCCCTAATGTTTTTGGGCATTAAAAACAAACCAACCGGAATGACTGCCTGTAGTAAGCAGTGCCACGCGGCGTGTGTCAAACGAGGGAAATTTCCTCAGAGACAATGCCTGCCGTGCGCTGTTGCTAACAATGATATCAACGATGCTGTTTTGTCCCTGATCCCATCAGCAGGCATAGTTTCTTAAGGGCAATGGCACATGGCGGGGGGGGGGAAGCCACACTGTCAGTCTGTCCAGACCCCTGGTCGGCTCTGTGCCTTTGCCTACGCAAAACTGGCTGCTAAGAGATGGAGCCCAGCTGATGCTCAGATTACGGAAATAGAATGTGCCGGAACAGTTATTCTGGGATGCGACATCAGCGGCTCGCAGCTCAGAGGAAATGATGTGGGGTACCGCAATGGCGAGAAGAGATGGCACATAGGATAGGTGAGAAGTATACGTCATTGCCGAGGTACTGTAGTGACAACAATGCATTGCGAATCACAGTACTACAGTGTATCTTACCAGTGCACTGATATAGTGCATGTTACAGTAGCAGTGATACTGTGTATGCTACAAGTGCAGGGATAACGTACAACGTGTATGTTACAGGTGCAGTGATACAGAATATGTTACAGTTGCAGTGACATAATGTATGCTTAAAATGCAGTGATACAGTGTATGCTACTGACACGGTGCTACAATTCATGTTACAGGTACCCACACTGGTGCTGTGTTACGAATGCAGTGAAACCATGTATGTTACAAGTGCAGTGATATGTGTATGTCACGAATGCAAGGATGCTGTGTTTGTTACAGCTGCAGTGATAAATTGCATGTTACAGGTGCAGTGATACAGTATGGATCATAGTCAAGTGACATGATGTATGTTATACATGAGAAGCTACACAATACAGCAGAGTCTTTAGATTTCTTCAATTGGCCCAGTTTCAGGCACCCTGGTAAATGTTACAATAAGGAACTGCAGAGCTGCAGATGAAAATAACAGCTTCAATGTTGTATTTGTGACGTGGGTCTCATCTTTGGATAGGACAGTGCTTTATGGCTGTTAATCTTTTTCTGATGTATATCCAGTCAAAACGGCATTGATTCTAATTGACTGATGATTAATAGCGATGTTCTTATCGATTATGGAAAAAGTCTGATGCTAAACCTTGAGATTCACCACTCACCCCTGATGGCACAGACACCTGAATGACAGGGGTTTTGCCTTTAGGGGGCACTGTTGCACCAAGTTGGAAAGTCAGGGGAGCAAGAAACCCATGACTGTTTCGGCTGAAGTTTTTTTTTTGTTTCCGGATTGTTCTTGCTATGAATGCTGAGCACGACCCCCTACCCTTTTCACCTCTTCAAATATTAAGGGGAAAGATGTACGATATGCCCACAGCTTCATTACATTTAGTTCACTGAAGGCCATTAAAATCTTTCATATTGGTAAAACTCTGATACGATTAAACACAAGTGAGCATGATGCATCTTAGAAGAGAATGCTATGAATCTGCTTTTGAGAAGAATATCTGGGCGACATTGGTGATGTCACGCCCAAATCAATCCACGTTGTATTCTACCAAAGCACATCATAAAAATACAGCTCCAGGATCGAATGCTGCACATTTGTTGGCCGTGCGTAAGAGGTGCTGCCATACACACTAACCCTGGCTTGGCGGCGAACCCCGCTAATGAGCCGTGAGGGGTGAACACTTGAGCGAAAATCATTAACAGCGAGGGGTAATGAGGCCTCGGAAAAGCCCGGAGGCTTGGTTCGACGGCCTTCCCATCGGATCGGAAAAAAAGGAGCCAAAGCTGGCCTAATTTCTCTGCTAAGCACAGACCCATGAGGTCCTGTTCTGAGGGCACTGAAGGAAATCGCAAGGATGCACTGGAGAACAGCCACAAAGGCTAAAATGAGGCCTAGCATATGACCAAAGAAGTAGGCTAAAGATTCCTGGTGTAATACATACTTGTCAAGTAGCTCCCAAACAGTGTTGTTTTCAGATCAACATCAAACCAACCCCCCCCCCTCCAACCCCGTGAATGCCAAAAAAGGCCTGCCCGCTCCGCTTTTGTGTTGGGAGACAGTCCTGGCTCACTGATGAATGCGAGCCTTCAGTCATCAGAGAGCACGGCTGCTGTACAATGCCATGTCTGACCTCCTGACCCCTTAACCTTTTGACCTCTCAGGATTTATGCGCATAGGGGAAATCACATGCAAGGCACTGTGGAGGAGCCCGCCGTCCTCGTAAGATGGGGGGGGGGGGAATCGTTGAGAGGTACTCATGAGAAATGTAATGCCCTGAAAAGAAAAAAGGAAATGCCCCCCTTTTGAACTTGTACTTAACACAAAGTCACGAGCAGAAGCCGATCCCCCCCCCCCAGTAGAGCCCCACCAACATCACACCTACTGGCGGCTGGTTTTAATAAAAATATCTCCCCACCGGGTGAGTCCACGCTCCTCCATGGGAAATGGTCTTTTAGCGTTAATGAATACCTTGCTAAAAATATCTTCCTGGTTGACAGTGCTAATGTTTCATAGTACATGTTAAGCCTCAACAGATGTTAATGGTTATTAGACTTGGGGGGGGCAGAGGGAGAGGTTCCGGTGGATTCCCAGCTAAGGAGTGCAGTCTCCACCCCACATGTGTACTAAAACTGATCTTACTAATTTAAATTACGTTTAAACATTCTCATTTCCATATGCCAGAACACAAGCATTGGTTTTGGTGTTGCTGTAGGGCAGGGATGTATACAGGGGAGGGGCCACAGGGCCACTGACCCCGCCTAAAAGCTGACTGGCCCTCGGAGAGCTGCCTCCCCTGTCACTCACTGATGCAAAACGTATCATTGGCTAATGATAAGGTTGGCCCCTATGTATGTAATGTCACTACTCTTACGCTCATACATATACTGGACACATTTATCCAATTTATGTGTACTCTGTGGGATTTGAAGCCATAACCTTTGTGTGTGCAATGCTCTACTTATATAGCTACAAAAAAACAAAACCAGGTATTAAACCTTTTACAGTAGAAAATGTGATGATGACAGGTCTGTTTGTTGGGAATTCCTGTTCTGGGGGGTCCAGGTGTGATCCATCCTATGCCTCCCTATCCAATCTACTGCGGGCCATGACCTCGCTTCACATGCACCTTGTCATTTATGGGGAAGCACCTAAATGACCTCATTCTCTGACTGTGAAAGCAGCCACCCTTCCGCAGGCTGGCGGTGATTGGCTACACGGATCTGCTCTGACTGAGCTGATGTGACGCCAGTGACATCGGTTGGCGAGGCCAGCCTGTACACCCATTCCACAGGGCCACTGGATCCAGGACAATCAACATCATGCTTCAGAAGAAGTGGATAGGTGGCACGCGTGGGGGGAATTCACATTAAAATTATTATTGCCTAGTTCACAGATACTTTATACTGATTGGTCAGAGCTGCATTGTGGAATGATTCCAATTGGCGGAAAGAAGGAACAATGGTGCATCTAGGAACTTGTGGTGTTTACCTTCATGCATACTTGACCGTTCTTATGTTCTCACGTCCCTTTTTGATGTCATCATCCATTGCTGTCCCAATACTCAAGAAGTATGGATGACAATAAAAATCGCCTTACATTATTTTTGGCCAGCTCCAGATATCAAGGATGCATCTGTTACATCCTAACAAAATGAGAACAATCCCATGATTCATAACGTCCCAAGTCAATTCTTGCAAAGTAAGTTAGCAAGAACAGTCTTGCCAAGAATACCAGTATGTTCTTTGAGCTCTTGGTTTTGATAAACCTTGATTGGTAGCTTCTTGAGCCCCGTAGATTCGATTTGGGTTACTATGTAGACCTGGTTCAGCAGGCCTCCCGTTGATCTGAAAAAAGGGAACAATGGTTCTACTGCAAGCTAGGAGCAGAAGAGACAGCCTTTAGTTTTGTAGAGGGGCCCCGATGACGGGCTAGTAGGCCGGTGTGCACATGGAAGGCCTCGTGCAAATGAAGCCCTCCAATTTCTTTCTTGCCCCACAATAACGGGAGTCGGGGACAAGATGGCTTCAAATTGCACCTCATTGCAAGGCCAAAGGGTAATAACCAAGCTCTGTCCATCACAGTCAGGGTCAAACAAACAATAATAACTCCTCTCGTAAGATGGCACATCTCCCAAACCGCAGCACAGGACCCCCGCCAATGATCCGCTCTTAGCTTCTGAACGTCACATGGGGGTGGAGAAGGCATGAAGCTACTGGGAGAGGCCACACTGCTTCATAGACGTGCAAATTACATTTAGACAGATGTAGCAAGCGCTCAGTATTACGTCTCCGAGTCGCCGTTGAAAGCTCGACTCTTGTTTGTGCCCATTTGTTTAATGAGGCGCCTAAGATCGCCCCGCTGAAGCGTACGGAGAGCAGGCCCCCCACTGGCAGCTCAGATCTCCAGGTTATGAGTCTGTGACTGTCATGGCACCAACGGACCCTCTCTGCTCCTGAAATCTGCAATATATAAGTCAAACACCACACTCGCTGGGGACCGAAAAGTCCTGCATCAGCCGGTGTTGCGTGACGCTGATGTGTTTCCTTCCATTGTTACTGACTTTAATGCGGCTGTATCCTCCCCGGGGGGGTAATCTGATACACTGTCTGGACTGGGGCAAAAACAGGCCACGAGGTTCTCTAGTCCCGGGCACTGGCCTCCCTGCCTCTCACACAATGATGTCACTCCACCCCAAGCGTTCTCTCGCTGGGGGGGTGGGGGGGCTCAGTTTCTGCATGATCGTGTGAAATGCCTCCGGTGGGTCAGCTGACTTCGGGTTGCGTGAGTCAACGCCTACTGTAGCGCAAATGTGGGGCAGCCAATCCTAGAGCAGGAGAGCATAAATAGCAGATCTCCTTATGAGAGGACAATGCTTTCAAAAAAGGGGGGGGCAGATTGGCGTCCCAACGGGACAACGGCCTCCAGAGCGCAAGCGTGAGCCGCACAGGGTGGGTGCTGCTGACACATTGGTCTCGTTTAGAATGAGGGGGGAGGGGCAGCCCTCCTGCAATAGCCCAAACAGCATCACAGAGGTTTACCGGGGTCCGCAGTCTGCAGTGATGCGGCACTCATTAATCAAAACCCCCGGCGCGGTGCAACACACGGACCTTAGTCATCAGATATTCCCCAGGACCCGGCCCACTAACAGCGGCCCTCAGCGATTTCGGCCCAGGGCGCTGGCACAAAGCGCGTTCTGTTCTGAGACCCAAGCTCCGACGGGCCAGCCCAATCACCCCCCCCCCCCACGCCCGTCTTCCCTGAGCGGATTGGGTTTCAGGATGCAGAGTGAAAGGCTAAGCATTCACATTCCCGGGATGGTTAAAGAAAACACCGGAAAACAAAGGCTCCATTCTTCCCACGCCATCCTAGGACCAAAACCCCGCGCCTCTCAGGGGTGTTTGGACATCAGCATTAACGTTTGGCGGTTTTCCACCGCCCCTCGTCTAGGGGTATAATAAATGAGTTTAATGATTATTTTACACGGGTGTTCACTGTAGAGAACATGAGTCACTTACCACCATTTAGTACAAATACAGCATCGTCTATGACCAATATATGTATAACTGAGGCTGATGTGATACTAAGCCTAGCTAATAAATAAATCACAGGGCCCTGATGGCATCTTACCTATAGTTTTAAAAGAGATGAGGGATATTATTAGGCAACATTTAACTTTATTATTCCAGAAATCGTTATCTGCAGGTGTGGTATGTGAACTATAGGCCACTCAGTTTAACTAGCATTGCTGGAAATATAATGGCAGCTACAGTATAATCCAATAATTTAAATTAATTTTATAATCCAAATGAAAATGGTAGATTACCTGGATGCAAATAACATTCTGAAGGATAGCCAACTTGGATTTAGGAGAGGTAGATCCTGTTTTTGAGGAAGCTACAAGTGAAATTGATCACAAAAAGGTCTATGATGTGATCTACTTAGATTTCCAGAAGGCCTTTGATGTTGAACCACAAAAGGCTCTTGCTTAAACTCAAAGCTGCAGGGATTTTAAGACCTGTAGCAGCTTGGATCGAAAACTATTAGAGGCACAATGTCACAGTGGGCCTGTGTTCATAGTGGGGTACCGCAGGGGTTCAATTTTAGGACCACTATTGTTCCTAATTTACATTAGGTGGGTGGTGCAGCAGATACTGATCTAGAAGCAGAGAGGCTACAACGGGATCTTGATTTAATTAGCGACTGGACTGATACCTGGCAGATGAAATTTAACACAGATAAATGTAAGGTAATCCATGCAGGGAGCAGAAATATAAAGTACGATATTTTATGGGTTCCACTGAAATAAAGGTGGCTGATTACAAGAAAGATCTCAGTGTGTATGTTGATGCTTCCATGTCCCACTCTCGCCAGTGTGGGGAAGCAATGAAAAAGGCCAATAGAATGTTGGGTTATATCTCTAGGTGTGTGGAGTTTAAGTCAAGCGAGGGGATGCTACAATTATATAATTCCTTGGTAAGACCCCACCTAGAATATTGTCTGCAGGTTTGGTCACCATACCTTAAGGCGGCCATTGCTGCCTTAGAAAAGGTGCAACAGAGGGCTATGAGAATGATTCCTGGTCTAAGAGGAATATCTTATGAAGAGAGGTTAGCTGAGCTGAATCTGTTTAGCCTCGAGCAAAGAAGACTAAGGGGGGGACATGATCCAGGTCTGGATGCTGTTCAGCCAAATGGCTATTTCAATATTAGTTTAAATACTAGAACTCGTGGCCACAAGTGAAAATTAGCGGGAGAACATTTTAAAACAAATTTGAGGAAGCACTTCTTTACACAACGTGTAGTTAGAGTATGGAATAGTCTTCCTGCTAGTGTAGCGCAAGCTAAAACCCTGGGTTCCTTTAAATCAGAGCTAGACTCTGAGCGATTAGTTAAGTTCTACCCAAACATGCTTGATGGGCTGAATGGCCTCCTCTTGTTTGTAAATTCCTTATGTTCTAAAAAGGCACCACCGAGGGCAGGAGGCCGGAGGGACCCTGTCTCACTCTCGGTGTTGCTCCCAGATGTCACCCCCACCTATGATAGTCCAAACTTCGGGTACGCTGACAGCCATATTCTTTTTTCACCGCGGAGGCAGGAAATGTAAGGAGCAAAAGCGTGGCGCCTGTGACCCCCAACACCCCCCACATCAAACCCGCACGCATGAAAGGGCCCCGCGGAATGCTACCTGAAATCAGCGGGTGCCATGCTCTGCCCCGGACCTATTAAATCACACCGCACGCAGCTTGTCAGCATGGACTGCTCGCTTGGCGAACGGCCCTCTTTCAGAGACTGCATATAAGCTTCTATCTGCTTTTCGTCAGGTGGGCTGGGGCGGGACGACCTGGGGGTCCTCGTCAGGTCAGTTATCAAAGGCCAGCCTCAGGTTTAAAATGAAGGTTCCCCTCACCCACCCCGCCTTACCGTCTCCAAACACTGTCCTCTTTCAGCTCAGAAGGTTCTGAGAGCTGTGCCATTAGGAACACACAGCCGAAATAAGAATCAACGAGGTGCTGGGAGAGACCACAGGCAGCCGGGTCGGGTCCTCCTATGCTCTTCCCATCATGCATCTGTGGTGTGAGCTTCACAGACCCCCAGCTACAAAAATGTAAGCTGGAGTTGTGCTTAAAAACCTCTGAATGAACTTACACGCCCCTGACAAATGTCATGCCTTATTGTCTTTCTCATCAGATAAGTACCCAGTTAGCTTACACACCCCCCAATCTCTTTGCCAGCTATGCACATGAATTCCATCACTCATTGAACTTTCACTGTGGATGATAACACAACTTTCCTCCGGAATCCTCATTCCATCTCGCAGATGGCACAAACACTTGTGGAGCAGTAAACAATATTTGTACCTGTGCGATAAGGGAAGGCCATTGTCTTTTTATCTATCATGAGACTTGGCGTGATGCTGATCATGGGAACAAGCGACTTCACAGGTCAACGGTACCTGACTGCAAAAAACGAGCTTGCTGCGCACCTGAAGAATGGACCAGATGCGTCACATGACTCAAACACTGAAGTTGCCACCCCCCCCCCCAACGGATGGCAAGCGCAAACCTTTGATGTTTCAAATGAACCCAGAGCTTTTATATAGATGTTAGGATGGATTTCGTGCCAAAACCAGGATACCCAGAATTCCCTGAGGGCTTGACGAGCCCATAACACCCTATGAACGATTATCTCTTAAATCCAGCCCCGCCAATGCCGGAAAAACAATGACGAAACACAGAGCAAGGCAGGAAGGTTCTCACACGCTGCCTC
>JAODKF010000068.1:5478380-5489915 GCA_026779585.1 Mormyrus proboscirostris | reverse complement strand
CACCCCTCTGCCCTTTTCTAGGTTGGGGCTGCAGTTGTCCCTGCGGTGGTCCTCTTGGGGTTCCCGTGCCCTGGCCCCTGCATCTCTTTGTAACTGTGTGTGGCTGAACAAGGCAGCATTCCAAAGGACCTGTTGCGCATGACCGATTAAGATCTAGAATCTTTGAGTTGTACAGAGAAGTGTGAATATATCTATCCAAGTGTCAGTCAGACGTATTTATCTGTGCTCAGGTTCCCATTCACTTTTGGCGGTGGTTGCGCCTGAATCTCCATGGGGAATGCGACCAGTAAAATGCAGCTTATATCCACGCTGCCTCTGCTTCTGAAAAACAAAAGCAGAGCTGATCTGAGGGCCGAGATGTTTACCAGCAGCTCTCGCTGTTCTGGCTCGTACGTCGTGTCGAAATGGGGTAAGGGAAAACTGAAACGGAGCTGCTTCCGCAGCTATGGCAGATAACAGCGTTCTAAGATGGCTTGGACTGGTGCCAGGCTTTGAGGTGAACGGGGCGGAGTGCAGAAAATGCTTCTCGACTACCAGACTGCTCCTGATTTTTGTTGCCGTTTAGGGCCCTGCTTACGAAACTCCAGTACATTTCCTTAAAACGCTTTTTGCTAAAAACCTGAAAATATCCGTGACATCTTACACAGTTCCCTTGTCTAATGTATTGTGACCACATAAGGATACTCTCGGTCTTTCAGGAGAAACCCGAAGGACGACATCGTCACCGAAAACTGCTGGGTCATGTGACACACAAGGCTGGGCCGTGTGTTTATCGCCCGCACTCTCTCGCCAAGAACTGGTGTGATAGCTAAGTGAGGCACCCTGAGCCATCCCAGTCACGTGACCTTTTCACCTTCAGTGTTCCTGTTCTCTATGCTGCATGGTCACATGACAGTGATGATGTCACATGTCACCCTCCTGCCTGGGAGACCTTTTGCACACGGTGGGTCATTAGAAGCGTCATTCCAGGTCATGTTATGAAAACAGGCCCTGTGATGTCACTCAGTGATTTTCAGAGGCTCACAGGCTGCTAACGTTTTTTGTGTTCATCTGACAAACTGCGTCATGGACTGTTAAAGAGATTAAAAGATTTACACATACTTGTCTCCTTCTGTCTAGATTGAATAAGTCACTAATCCAGGGTTTCCCCCTTTCAAGAGTCCCATAGATGCTAATGTAAGAAATATAAAGAAGCATCACAAAATCTTTGCAAAACATTGCTAATTCTTATGAGGTATAACACACATGCTACATGCTTGTGTATAAAGACTCCCTTTCAGCCAAAGTCTTTCCTTCTTGCATAAATGACTTTCAGAGCTCGCAAAGGGAAAAATCTTTAGTATGATACGTCTTTTGGATGAGAAAGGGGGAGAGAGCTTACACAGGGGTGGCGCCTGTTCGCTATATACTAGCGTGAGCTGAGTGACCCAATCTGTGCCATCCTGCGTGTTTGCATGATTTTTTCACGAGTGAATCTTTAATTTGCGGGGCCTCGTAAATCCTGCCGCAGACACTCTGACCACGCGATTGAAACATGCAGCTTGAAGCCGTCTCAGACCACCAATCCCGTACTGCATTGCCCGAGACTGCACTTGGACTGCTGGGCCTTGACCTCATCGGCTGGCGCTGTCTGCACGCCTCAGACAAAGGACGTGACCAATAAAACACATGGCACCCTAACCCCCTATTACGGGGGCTACGATATGTGCGTCCCATGCCAGCAAACCCAAAATACATGAGCCACCCCTATTATTTTGGGCAACTTTACTGTGTCATCTTCAGGAACTCGGGGCACTGGATGAAACCAAAGTGTTGGGCCTTTTAAGGTCATGGGAGGGGTTTGGCTCTTTGCCAGGACTGCACGGGGGGGGGGGTGTGGAGGTGCTTTCAGGCTTCCAGACCAATGTGGTCTCAAACAGTGGCAGTTGATTATAATTATTTCATCGGCGTTGCACAAAACAGTGCGGTTGCAGCAATACCATGACCTAACTGTCTGAGATGTTATCAGGCCGTATCACAGCGAAACACAAGCATTTGGGAGCACGTCTGTTTGCGTGCGCGTGTGTGTGTGTCCGTGCAAAAGCGCGTGTGTCTGCACACGGTTCCTTTCTAAGAAGATTCCTGAAAGCACTCAGGTGACCGCACAACACAGGACATAAATTCTTCCGTTGCTGTCATGCAGTTGGCTAGATTTGCGGCAGCCATCCAGCACTGCATTCGCAATTTTATTCTTATTAACACTTTCTGATGTGCCTCGGCGGAGGGTGATCCTGATGCAAGGTGACCAGTCCTCCTTGGAGATGTAGCCTGTTGGAGGAACTACTGCCAACGGTCAGGGTGAACGCAACCAAGATTAGCAGCATGTCTGGCGTTTGTTTATGAATGCTGCAGATCAGAGCTGGTGGGGGGGGGGGGGGGACTTAAGGCAGAACCATGAAGAAAGAGTGGGGGCCTAGAAAGCAACACCAAAGGAAATTATGCCGCAAATAAATCTATGGTGGAAGACCTGCACGTTATTTCACCCCTCTCACAATCTGCATGGTTCGATCTAAAAATCATCGCTGTCTTTAGCAGGAGCTGATCAGCCTTGCCTCAGGTGGGGCTCTTAAAGTGGCGGGAGACAAGTGCTGCAAAAACAAGGCGTTTTGAAAAAGAAGAAAAAAAAAAAAAAACACGCACTCTGTGTTGACTCATGCCAACTGCTTTTCTTCCCCCCCCCCCCCCCCGTTTTTTTCCCAGAATGCAGCTGACACAGCGGAGGCTCACTGTGTTGTTTTTATCTCTCACCGTTGTTTAGCCTCACGGCATGAGAGAGTCTCTTCCTGGTCTGAAATCGAAGGCTTTCTTTTCGTTGCGCCAGGCGTCGGTTGCTTAACCAGACCTGAGAAGGCGACGGACAGGCCGGACTACATTTCGTTTCAGGATGGTGCAGGTTACCGTGACAGAGCGGGCAGGACACACATAGAATGCAGTGACGTGTTTACGCTGCATGACTGTGAAACCAAGAAGAAACAAAACAACCTCTGACAGCGGAAAAAAAAAAAAAAACATTCAACATCTTCTGCGTGTCTCTTATGCGCGGTAGTTGTTTGCCAGCCTTTCAGAGGATGTGTGACTCACACCTGCTGGCGTGGCAAATTGAACAATGTGACACGGGTACCGCAGGATGGAGGAATAGGGTTATAGGGGACAGCAGCTCACTATTCATGGTTTGCAAAGACCTCACAGTTACTTCACAACAGCAAAAAAAAACTGGAGAACAATATTAGCAGCAATTATATTAACCAAATCAGGAGTCAAGGATGATGTTGGAGTCCACCCCGCTGGGAATGAGAAGGACACAGGTGGTCGCCTGAAACAGTCACTGCCCCCCTTCTCAGAAAAATGCATGAGGACTTTTAACAGTTTCATTGAGCACTGAGCTTGGGCGCAGTGTTCACTGAATTCCATGCGCTTATCTTCATTTGGTTTGAGTACGCAATAGCTACCTTGGAATGCACTTCCGTCAGCTAAACTGAAGCTTTTGACTTTCATTGAGTCGACTGGATGGGAAAATCCACGAACCGGAACTGCAGACAATATGGCAGCAAAGTGAGTCACTGCCTCACCCCACTCCCTAGCCCTCCTTGCAGGGAGAATGACAACGCCCACTGCTTTTTTTTTTCAGAGGTGGTGCCCAGCTAGAGTCAGCTGTCTGTCTGCAGCTGCTTTTGCCCCTTAGGATGGTGTTTCCATGGTGACGGCAGTCACCAGTCTCAAAGCTCCATGGCAGACACACACATGCACATATACACACACAAAACTCTATTTATTTCAGGGCTCATCTCTGAAATTCGTAGCGTGGCTTCTGGGGACTGTGTGACACCCCGCAAGGGAATGAGGGTCACGCGTGGAAGTCCCAGGGAAATCTGTGGGGAAATATATCAACGAATGGACAGCCGAGGTGCCGTTATGCATCTGGTACACTGCTAGGTGTGACATAAGCCGGCGGGACATCAAAGCAACGCCTACATGGCGTGGAACACACGCTGCCGTATCCTCTTAGACTTGGGAGCCGGCGCCAGTCCGAATGGCATGACATGAAATCGGTGATGACCGTTCCAGCCCAGCCTGATCTTTCTTATCACACTAAACAGCTTATTTCCTGGGCGACATTCAACATCAAGAGCCTAAAAAGACAGCACTTCTAAAGCTAAAGTGACACACATTATTTGTGACAATTTCACACGCTTTTTTTATAAAGTGTTTTTTTTTTTTCAAATAGTGTTCCAGCTGTCTTAATTCCTCCAGACAGGAAGACAAAAATAGTACCTTCCATTCTGTTGTAATTCAAGGGGACCAAAAAAAAATCTCTTTTTCAATTCAGATTGTGGTTCAGAAATAACTGGGTCAAAGAATTAAAATTTTAACATCCCATAGGCTCGTATTATGTTGAACAAATTGTCATGGGGATAATCTGCAGATATTCTTACCTGATTGCAACATATCAGTAATGGACAGCCAATCTAATCTGATGTTCTTCAGAGAGCAAATATATATAAAATGTATAAAAATAATGATGTGTATAACAATTCCAAATGTTTGAGTGAATCTGTTTGTTTCTGGTGTGATCATTCATTGTTTGGGAAAGTATCATCCGTAATATCCAGGATTTCTTTACTAGTTTTATATGAACTCAGTGGCTCCTGAATCATTCTGGACCAAAACTTTCCCCCACTCCACGGTTTCACTATATTTGTAGCGACCCGGTGCTGTGATCATTCATCTAGCTTGCCTGTCTCTGCCAACAGGTCAGATGCTTGGCATTTCTGTGAGCCTCTGTCCAGAGAGGCATTCAAAAAACAGACACACGGGCGTTTTCACCTCTCCGCCACCAAATCTCGCCCGATCCCCATTTTCCATCAGTAATATTCCCCGAATTCTCAGCATCGCCATCCTTCAGTAGTTAAAAGTCCAGGGTCTCTCTCCCACCCTGCTTCCCCAGTTGCTCTGGCATCAGTCAGTGAGGTGCCAGCAGGCATCGCGCCCAATCACAAGACCTGTTCCAGGAATGCCCGGCACAAAGACACCCCCCTCACAGCAAAGCCCAAGCCTCTTTCAAGGGCGCCGTCGGGGGGGGCATTTCTGAGGAAATGTCATTAAAGAACAGGCTCCAGTGGAATTTGCATCAAGATATCCTTCTCAGCAGGCTGATCTCCATGGGGGTGGCGGCATCCTATCATTGCATGACTCTCCAGGTTGCGGCAAATTGGCATTTAGCGAGTTTTAATACCTGATTGGTGATTATCTTTAAGAAAGAGCCAGGCGACTAAGCTGTTTGCATGGACTCAAAGTGGATCTTCCTGAGCTTGAGTCGCTATCATAATCTGTAATAAAAGCAGATTTCTATGCCATATGGGATCAACAGCGACCTGTGTCCAGTTGCCCCCCAGGCCCCTTAAATAGTCATGTGACCCACACAGCACTTCAAAGCTGAGGCTGGTCTTGCTCCTCCGACACTCAGATGGACTCCCGAGTGACAGCTTCGCCAGCAGCATCATACCGTCAGATTACCTCGAGACGACAAAGCCTCTTCTTGGCACGGCGGTCCCCATCACCGATAAACACGACATGACTCAGCTATACTTTCAGACAAAACAACTCCAGCAAAAAGCTCATTGAACAAAACAATAAATGAAAATCTGACTTTCACTTTCCCCGCCATTCACATTCACCCACGTTCCTGTTTCTCAAGGTTTTTTCCCATCTCTCTGATTCAACTTGACTGTCGTCATGGCGATGGGGGGAAGCAGACCAAGTGCATCCGATGCCCCTCGCGGAGGGGAGATGCGTGGGGACAGGGGTGCACGTCAGACGGGTAAGGGCGCCCGCTGTCTGGCACCACGGCTCTGGGGAATTCGCAGGCGAAGCGCGAGATTTTCGGGCAAAATTCCAAGACGACAGTGCGTCATTTTTAACGGTAATATCATGCCTCGCCCCACGGATGGGGAGTGATTTGCCTCTTAATGCACCTCCTGTCTTGCGCCTCCTATCTGTTTATAAACTGCAGCTCCACCTGTCTTTGAACCACCTCTCCGACAAGGTGAGATCCCACATCTAAAATCTCCTGATACGTACAAAAGCTGCAAAGTATTTTGCAACAAGTCAAGGTGGCATAAATAGGAAAGACACACTCTGCCTCTGTTTGGGAGATGCACCATCAGGGATTTAAAACCAAAAAAAAAATGATAGATTGCTAAGTGCTTCGATTTTACCGATCTGTCTGAGACAAAGGCACAGCACAGCAACGTCGGGGCGGCGCGCAAATCAGCTTAAATGCTGATGATACAAATTAAAAATTCAGGTGTTTAACTAAGGGAAGCAAAAATAGTCCTGCTTTAATATTCATTAATGGATTAGCAAAAGGACTTCTAAAGCTGTGAGTCAATTTACATTTGCATGATGTCTGTACCGACTCTGCTCAAGTGTGATATATTCCCTTTGAAATGGAAAATAAAGAGAAAAGTTTTATCTTGTGTGTTTAAGACAATGAAGACACGGCAAAATAACTCAATGCATTCAAAACAGCGCTTGCATCAGAAATATTTATGCCACATCCTTTCAATTTAGTCAATGATAATAAGCAGCTGATGGATTTCAAGACTTCAAATTTTTGGGGTATGAATTCTGTCCTACATTATCCAACGCAACTAAAAAGCTTCACAAACTCCTCATGTCTCATACTATAAGGTGGGGGGGCTGGTGAGAATTTATTTCGCCAAAGTTTGGTAGCCCCCTCCTTTGCGGCTGCCTTGACAGATCCCAAGAGTCGCCCGACCTGTTGACCATATTTTGAGAAAAGATATAACAGCCAGTGTCTGCTCCATCTACCATGTCTCCTTTGACGGCCTAGTCCACCTGACACAAATTCCCCAGGAGACCATGCATCACACAGTACTATACAGGAGTCTATTCAATTTAGCTAAGTTCAGTATATTTTTAGACAGGGCCCTTTGCAAGAAAGTTGCCGTAAACTGATTAGCAAAGAATTGTTACAAGCAAGACCCAGCACCATATCAGACAAACATGACCACGTTAACAATATTAATGTGAGAGCGAATGAGAAGACAACACAGAACACTTATAATCAGTATCAAAACAAAACATGTGCTGAAGGCTATTTGAGATGCTAGCCTTCATGTGCATAGCGACCTTACATGTGTTATTAAAAACAGAAGCGTAACCAGTACCATCTTCCGGTTCCAGATCAGTAAGACGGCACAGTCGAGCAGCAAAAAAGCAGACGGAGGTTCAGAAAGGATGCCGAAATGTGACCTTCATATGTAAGACAGTACGGAAAATCAGAAGCATTAGCTTATGATCAGTCTATATGACGGAGAAAACTTTCTTCAAATGGCTTGGCAGATATTTATACTGAATGAGGGTCTTGTACTTTCCAGTGCGTAACCATGCAGTGTATGATGTAGTCACAGGAAATTTCCAGAAAAGCCAACTGCTTATAAACAGTTCTGTATCACTGGCCAACCAATTAAGCCAAGAATGACACAAAACCATGCTTATGTTCCGACCACTGTCAAAAAGACCAAGAAGGTAAAACTCAACATAAAAACCAGGCTAAGCATGTAAAATTGACGCTGGCCCTCTGTAATTGGTGAATTACACCGCTGCGCGTGTGTGTGTGTGTGTGTGTGTGTGCTCTGTCTGGTTTCTATGCCCAGTCATGCGTGTCAGGAAAGACACAACAAGCAGAGCATCATCCTGCGAGAGGTGTTGAATGTAACCTTAATAACGGTGCACGGTAATGTCACGTCGAATTAGCTCAGGCACGGAAGCAGAAGATGATGCAAGGTGGCCGGGGGGTTGGAGGACTCAAGTCATTTCTCATCCATCACATGACTGTCCGACAGGTAGGTTTCCGTGGTGATTAAGACACAGGAATGTGAATGTCCACTTGACACCGTTCTGTGTTATAACCCGACTGAGAAACATGTGGTTATGAACTGCGTCTGTCCATCCCATAATGGAAAAAAACATTCTGGAAAGATGGCAGGTGAATCTGATTACCACTCAATCCAACATGATCTACAAAGTTTTTTTCTAGCCATTTGTTTTGTCCTTGTTTCTTCACAAATCATCAAATGTGGGATGCGACCGCCCTCCTTCCGCTTTGAGGTCCAGAAACGCAACAGCGCATGCTGCCCTTCTCCCCGTCGCGGGATGTCCCCCATTGTACTCTCATTCCGGCTCCTCCTTTGTTGTCCTCAGACGAATTGAGTTACGCCCAGCCAAAATGGGGGGGGGGGGGGGGGGCGGCATGTCCCACGGGTATCAATCACAGGAGCACAAAGGCCAGAAAAGGCCGGCCGTCCTGACAGGGCAGATGAAATGGAGGCCCAATGAAAGAGTGGCGTTCTCAGATAACACACAGGAATGACTTACACACGTAACACGACGGCTGATTTTAAGGTCGGATGCTGTTTTTCACAAGTCCACACTGCTAATTAAAGAGGATGCATCAAGCGAGGCCCTTCCCTCAGTCTCTCGTCCTTGTGATGCGGTCCCAAATTAGCCAGCCACTCTGACAGAGATGTGCCAAGCGCGGCTTTCTCCCAAACTGTGGGAAAAAAGCGAAGGTGTCCCAGACATAGAGTCCCAAGTAAAAAATCAAGTGCCAAAAAAGGGAGGCAATGTCATTATAAACAGAATCTCTATCTGGTGGTAAATCATCAGCACCAACAGGGAGCCATTTAACAATCGCGATAAGGTGGGATTTTGTCTCTTTATGTCTGTGCCCTGCAGTACCACTGCTAATGAGAGATTTAATGGCACCAATTATATCTTCCTTGCTTCCCTCGTGCTTAAATCCCTCTGTCAGTTCCTGTAGTAAAACCTTCTCTGTCGGCTGGGCTGCACTGCTACAAGTCTGATGGATTCACAGCATGAAAACGTGACCTTTGACCTCTGGGCCCCACTCAGCAATGCCACGTTGTGGTTCTTCAGTGGGGCGACGGCAGGGAAGCCACACTCGCTTGAACAGGGTATATGAGGGTCTGTCATCCAAAAGAGCTGCTTTTTTATCCCCGCTTGGAGGATCAATGCGGTTGCCATGGCAACGCTCCAATATAAGGTTTCTGGATGGTCTGACACACTCGTTGATCAGGAACGCTATATGTACACGCAAGTGTCCTTGTTCTTGGTAGCGATCAACTAGTAGGTGGCCAACAGAACAACATGGAACCAGTGACTCATCCCATGTACGTTTGTACTTGATGTTCTACCGGGGCGATGTTCTGAATTAATTGTGGCGATTCTGCAAATGGCACGACGTGAAAAAGGCGGCGGCGTGAGAATGCGTATGCTTGATTTCACCGGCATTACGGTTGCAGCTCTTCTGAAGCTTCTACAAACATTTGAAGGCGTTCTTTAATGTTCTGATTTACCTGTTTTTGAAAAGGCCTGTTCTTATTGCTTTGACCGTATTAAATACTACATAAAACAGAGAAGAAAACATATATTAATAATGCATGAATTTCTCCAACTTATATATGCAATGTAAATAATATATATATATACATACAGCACAAGAGAATCCTGATGTCATTGTAGATATTACATAACGACTTTAGGTGATGATGACTATTATATATAAAGTTGGATTATTTTTTAAATATGTGTCTGTCTGCAAGATACATTTGTGGGTTAAAGCAAATGTAATGCTTAAGATCGCAAATCTGCGTGTTCAGCGGGGAAAGACGGGCATCAGTAATCAGAATCAGAAACATCTCCATTAGTATTTACCCACTCGGGAGAAGCAGTGTCTACGCGACAAAGCCTCCTGACACAATCTGACCTGCGGTGACCCCATCTGTCGTTTCCCAGCATGAAGCGTGCTGACGGCTTGAAAATTCAATGGCCAGGGTCTGTAGTCGGTCAGAAAGTTCCGAGCTGAAAGGGGCACCTTTCATATTTGCAGCTTGAAAGGAGGGAAGTTATGCAGATATGCACTCATTATATAAAATGCCTGGTTGAAAAAAAATGCTATTTTAAATTACAGCGACAAAGAATACTGCCCTATTCACAGCAGAACATTTCAAAGAATGTTCAAATCTAAATTTGGAAAGTACAACTCCCCCATGTTTTCTGATTGCATACAAGACTCCACCAAGAGTTAAGGGTTGTCGTGACTCAAGCCTTGCAGGGAACGGAAAGGTTACAGTAGACTTACGTCACCAAGGGGAACAGAAAGAATTTCAGTTGAGTTGATATCCTGTGGCTCCCTTGGCAATAACAGAGCTGCCAGGACCTTTAACTGGAATTATGTTTCAATACCGCATAACACGTTCTGAGCGGACAATGGAGATCGCCGGGGCAACGGAAGCTTCCTCGGGGAATGGAACACGAAAGGGGCGGCCCTGAATAAACTCTCTTAACAATGTACAGTCGAGGAAGTGATTAATATGGGAAATTGGCCTAGCTGGATCAAAGCAGCTACCGTCCTCATGCCAGCAGTCTCCCAATGACCATGACTCAGCGGAATCGTGAGTTAACATCATTTAACCCATGATACCACCATCAATGGTAAGGGAGGCTAGCTTAAGTCAACCTGTAGGGGGCGGTGTTTGGGTTTTCTTTGACAACTGCTTCCAGTAGGCAACACCTGTCACTGTTAGTTATTACTGTGCTGTGACTGGGCCTCTTGGCTTGTCCACCACTGTAAATAATTTTTTTGTTACATATCTTATGTCTGCTTAAAAAGAAGTATCCTGTACTAGTCTGTGTGGTTGCCATGGTATACATGTGAATCTTTGAAGATGATGATCAACATGGACTGAAATGCTCAATATCCTTTCACCACTAACACACACACACACACACACACACATTAGGTATCTATATCTTTGTGGGGACTCTCCATTCATTCCTATGGGCATAACCCCAATCCCAACAATGACAACCTTAACCCCTATCCAGCCCTAAAGCATAAGTACCCAAACAAAATATGGCATTTTTATGGCATTCACAGATGTTTTTAAAATTGAGTTTCCCCTTATGAGGACCAAAACATGTCAAAACAACAGGTTTTATCACTTTGGGGGGTCATTTGGATCCCAAAATGTAATATATAGATGACCACATATACACATATACAACTAAATGCACACATACAGTAGTAATGGAGGAGACCTGTCATATAAGGACCAATCAAATCAACGTCAAGCAAACAGCTCAACATCATGTGATATGAATGCATATTTTACCATTAATATCTTACTTGAAAGCAGGCAGTACCTCAATGCTTGCTACTGCAAAGACCCCGAAACTGTAAGTGAGCATCTGTTTCAGTAACCCACTCTAATCTCCGGCCATCTTTATAAACCGGCTAATTGGAGATCCCACACTAATCTCCGGCCATCTCTATAAACCGGCTAATTGGTGATCCCACACTAATCTCCGGCCATCTCTATAAACCGGCTAATTGGTGATCCCACACTAATCTCCGGCCATCTCTATAAACCGGCTAATTGGTGATCCCAC
>JAODKF010000068.1:5452690-5469738 GCA_026779585.1 Mormyrus proboscirostris | reverse complement strand
GGAGTGTTGGCAGGGACAGTCCTTGTTCCACCCAGATGAGTTGAGTAGGTTGTTCCACCTGCCTTGTGCTTTGGGTCCCTGATTGCATCAGCCCCTGCAATGAACCCCTCCTTTCCCTAGCCCGCTCGTCAAGGGCGGGGGGGTGGGGAGGGGTGGGGCTTCATCAGTCTCTCTTTTCCTGCCTTTGGACAGAGCTGGGCGTGCTGCTGTCTGTTCTGTCTGCTACGCTCCTTTTTAAGCCAAAGACTTATTCTCAGCCTTGTCCCCTAGGGCAGGGTCCTCATCCGCCTAGAGAGGCGACGAGAGGGGAACCAGGGAAAAACTGTCTGGAAAAGAAGAAACGACCCTCCCCATTTTCTTTTCTTGGCTTAGCGAAGCCTACAGGTCGGACTATGAAGAAAGGCGGTCCCTGGAAACGACGGACCGGCGTTCCTGCCACGAAGGCCTCCCAGCTGCTCGTCGCCATTCTGCTGGGACTCATCGTCCTGTTCATCTACTTCCACGTAATCCTGTCCTTCCCGTGGTGACAGCGTGGGCACGGCATGCATTTTGGTGCTCGGCCGGACACCCCCCCCCCCCCGATCCGACTGTATGAATGTTGGCTTAAATAAACCTCTGCTAATTAAATGTCATTTCTTCCTGTCATGCTCTACTCTACTCAAATGGGGACAGAACCACCCTTGCTCAGACGGCATAGCTACAGATACCCAAATTATCGCAACAGTGAAAGCCAAGGGATAGGTGCATGAATGTGATGAATACTCGGGGCAGGGTGTTGAAAAGGACTACAAATCTTCTTCTAGTTGCTGTGTTATAATATATTCCCATATATAGGTATCCATTCATTCATTTTCCATTGCTGCTTACAGGATGTGGTGAGCCTGGAGTTTATCCCAGAATGCACTGGGCAGGGGACAGCTTGGATTAATGCCACTTCATTGCAGGCTATATACACACTATAGGCTACTCCAATACAGAGATACAAAATCAACTAAATTGCAACCTAGGAGGTAACCAGAGTACCTGGAGTACACTCAAGGGAATGCTGGGAGAATAAGCAAGCTCCATGCACATAGAACGGGAAGAGGTAGTCGAACCCTTAGCCCTGGAGGTCTGAGGCAACAGTGATATCTGCCACGCCAGCTCGTATAAATATCATTATGTTAGCTAATCTCACTCGGTTACTTTGCACAAATGGTCGACACGTATAAAACCTCAATGCTTCATTATTTACGCAGCCGGATAGCTAGCTTGAGGGCCCAGTCCATTCACGGGTGCAGCATGCAAGTCGATGTCGCTATCTGGAGCTGGTCGACCATCCCGGCTGCCGGAGACATAGCATTAGCAGGCAGCATTAGCATTAGCAGGCTGTGGTTTTCCTGGCACCTGGGCAGCCGCTTCCTGCTTGACGCTTTCCAGTGAGCCGCTCTCTTGTTATCGTTACCCAGCCCTGTTTGCGGCCATGCGGGTGGCAGCGGGAGCTTGGAGGCGACTAAAACCGAAGCCGCCTGCTCCCAAAAGCCAGCCCGCTGTGTAAACACACTGGATTTGGTAGCCCCTGCGTGTCAGGGCCGGAATGTTGTGGATGTAGCGTAGCAACACCCGTATTCAAAGGCTTGGGGAGATAAATCCTCACAAAGTGAGGAAGGTTCAGCCCAGAAGCCCAGACTGCAGCAAAACCTCAAAACAACACACACCCTCACTCAAGCTGCAATTTACTGGCTTTAAAAGGGGAGGGAGGGTAATTAAAAAGTGCAATAAAAACCGAATGCTGTTAAAATGGTGGACAGAGTCCACACGTTAGGTGGTTTTTCAGTGGTGAGGGTTTCGCTTTTTTTATAGTGGGATGTTAATATTCCAAGCTAGTGGCTAATTAGCCTCACTGTCTGAACACACAAACCCACAAAGCTAGCTTCCAGCCCCCCCCCCCCCCCCAGCTCTGTCTTTGTCTGTTGCGTGGCTTCCACAGGATGCATCTTCCTGACCGGTGAGGATGACGATCTCTCCACGCATTTATTGGCCGACACGAGATCCTACACCCTTTCCTGCAACCCTACTGCTCTTCGATAAATGTTGGTGTACGTGGCTGGCGTGTCTTTGCAGTCATTCTGGGAAGGGGCTGACCTGCCTTCGTGATCAAGCTGTTTGTCACCGTCCTCTGTGTCCCATTCCTGCTCTAGAATGATCTGAATACTGCCTGTGAGAAACACACAGCTGAAGTCAAAGTTGCAGAGGAATTCATCCATCGGCCACCTGCGGGTCACCCAGCTCTGGTGTGACCTCTCTGCACCCCGTCTGGAAAATGTCTAGCCTCTGGTCTCATCAGCGTTCTATATATAACGCCACCGGAGGTTATTTTGAAATCTCCTCATTAAGTCTTTCCTTTACACACACTTTATTCCAGGTGTCCTTGCAACTGAAGTCCCCAGGTATCCCCCCACCCCCATAAGACCAGGGGAGGAAGAGATATTGGGTAGACCCAATATCTGTGAGCCAAGTGGGTCTCAGTTCTGCCCCTGAACAGAGCAGCAGGAGTATAGCTCCCTTCCTGCAAAAAAATGACCTCATCCAGGAGGTGTTGCCTCATGCCTCAGTATGACATCACTGTGCAAGTGATTGACATCACTATACCTGTGTTTGACATCTCCGAGCTCCTCCAAGACATCATAATGCCTTTGCGCAATGGCATGATTCTAGACTGAGACAGTATTGTGCTTGTGTATGATGCCATCATGCTTATATCCAATTGCCTTAAACTTGCCGCCCGCTCTGCAGCACACTGGAGGACATTCGTAAACAGCACTCAGAAATACCCACCTGAGAAGTCAACCTGAACTAATCCAAGGCATGCTTCCCTTTAAACTTTAAAGGGACAATTTCATGCCATAAAAACACATTCATTTCATTATATCTTTGTAGATCCACCCAGACCAGAGTGGCCAACCACAGACCATCTGGAGGTTCTCATTAATATTGGCCCTTCCCTCTGTGAACCTTTACCTTATAATTAACTCTGCCCATCCTTTTTCTGTTTGTTTGTTTGGTTTTTCGCAAATGACACGTTCGGTATGCTCAGCGCAGGACGAAGGCATGAGGCCGACGCCAAGAAAAGCTCCCTGCCTCCGCGCCAAGGGGGTGGGAGAATATCACGGGGGCCTGCCCTTTTCCAGAGCACAACTTCCAACTTGACCAACCGCTCGAGCCCTGGCAAGGACACTTTACAACCTCACCGACAGCGGAATCAAAGGGCACCCTGGGTTAAAAAAAAAAAAAAAAAAAAACCTGCCCTATATTTACTTATATTTACATGTGAAGATTTGTAGCGCACATCAGAAGCCCTTTTACGTCATGCATCTATTTCAGCTTGTATATAATTTATATAACGTGCAATTCGTGTATAATTACTAGGCAGCCTCTTTCTGGGCAGCGCCAGGTCTCTCTACATGGCAGAGCGGATCTCAGCATGCTGCTTAGCAAAGTGTCTTATTAAAAGTCACACCGCGTTTGGTCGGCGTGTCTCCCAGTAGCACCACAGCATAACCTCTATAACTGAAGAACATTATTCTCTCCTTAACACTCCTTCTGTAGTTGTGTCCCTGTGTCCTGCTCTGCCTCAATTCTACATGTGTCTCCTCCCCCTACCCCAGTGCCTGAACACCTGCTATAGCTATTAGGTAGCAATAACTTAAGACAATAGCTAATTCAAGTCATTGAAAAAAATAACTCAAGTAACTGAATAAATGCTATTGTATCTGATAATGAAATAAGGGATAAATAAAGGATTACGCCAAGAGGGAGGGACAGATAAACACCTTAGTATCCATGGCATTTACTCAGGATCCCATAAAGTCGGAGCGAGATGTCTGGTGATGGGAGGAGGGGGGGTGTCACTGGTAGGCTGGGGTTTGATACAGGCCGCCCTACATGCCCTGTCAGGAAGGGCTAGGACTTAGTCCCCACTGCCTCTGGCCAAAGCCAGCTTAGCCTGGTACGCCAGCCCCCCCGACCCCCCCCCCCCCCACACACACACACACACACACTTATTAAACAGTTCAATGACTAGGTCAGAATCATCTATTGTCGCCTTAGGGAGGGGGCACAGCACTAGGTTGGAGAGTAAGAGGGTGACGGAGCTAAGCACCTAACCAGAATCTGATGGAGATTAATTCAGAAATGACATAACAAAACAAGCAAGTAAAACACACAATGAAGTCTATAATAACCATGTAGCTACCTACACAAGACTGGAAATTCCACACGGCTTTCACTAGTGGAAAGGTACTACTGACCATGACCAGGACCCCATGCACAAAAAGAGCAGACCACCATACCTGCAAGCAAAACCCTCAAATTACAGTGACCTATCAGCTTTCACTGGAAGGAATATTCCAAGACAGTGTATGTCTGCCTGGGATATTGTGTGGAATGAGAAAAATGGTTGGGAAGAGACACATCAGAGACCAACATGAGATAACTGATATAACTGGTCTATTGTGATAAAAAAATGAGCCTGAGATGGATTCAGTCTGTGACCCTAAATATGACAGTAAATCAATTTTCCTACTGCATTAAATGACCTCAGTCAGGTGGCTTCTAAGCTTTCCCAACCAGGGGGGGTTTCCCAGAGCAGCCCAAAACACAACAGGTCCAGAGTTCATAGCTACTACCTGTAAACATCCGATTTCCCTCCCGATATTTGAGTTTCGGCTGAAACGGAGGTGTTTGGAGAAAGGCACCCAAAACATTCCAGACCACAGACACATTCTGGAGACTCTCTGATCACGTCGAGTATCTTTACACACGAGGTCGCCGGGACAAGATGATGTTAAGCACGCCACAATAAAACCCAACTTCAGGTGAGAGGGAAGCAACACAAACCTGACAAACACAAGGAGGGAATGGCGAAGACAGGAAAGCACAGACTCACCATGCAAATATAAAGTCTGCAGTCTCCTTCACTTTGGTCTGAACACGCACCGCAGTTAATTACATGCAACTTATTTATTCCATCATGCACATTTGTAGCAGGTGAGGTGAGAAACATGAGTATGTGAGTAATCCCCCCCCCCCCACCCCACGGACCAATAGAGTATATCTGCTTGCGTACCAATACTGATGAGCAGTGACGGCGCAGGGAGTCTCGTTTGATGATGTAATGCAATGTAACGTCCTATGGACCCTCTGACAGCCCAACTATAAAGGAAGACATAGATAAAACATAGATGGGCTTTAAAAAAAGTCAAAAAAGGGACCAAATAGCCATGTTCTGGTCACTCAAAGAGTGTCCAATAAAACCTGCCTCGTATTTAATCAAATCAGCATCCAACACCCCAAAAAGATATAAAAATAACATTAAAAATGAGAGATAAACCGGGGAAAGATGGAGGCCAGAAGCGCATCGTCGCTGGCAGAGACGGCCTGGAACAGATGGCTCTCCTGACAGCCTATATTAAATGTAGTTAATGAGCCAGCGCTCGCATGATCTCATGGTAGTCTACTTCCACTTAATCTCTATGCGTTTTTTTTTTTTTATGTCAACACACAGACTGGATACACCCACTCCATAAGGGAGGTGGGTGGCTACGGAGTCTCAGTCCCGTCGCCCGGCTCCCTCCCGTTCCTCCGAAAATGGCCCTCATTCTCAGCAGAAACACCCGCCGCATCGTCCTCCCCTACGAGCGCCGAGGAGGATGGAGGGTAGATTATTATGTAAAACATGTCAAGGTATCGGCTTTTCACCGGTGCTGGGGGTAGAGGTATTTCTGCTATGACATTGTCATCCGCTTACGACAGAGTCGGGAGTGTTTTCCTGAGGTTAGAGGGACACCACCCCCTTGGTCCCGGCCCTAAATGGCCTGTGACCGACACACTCAGGTGCACATTCAGGTGGAGCAGACGAATTAATCCACTCAGCTGGGGATGCTGACACATATCTGCATCTCTCTCGCTCTCTTTTGCCCCCCCCCCGCCATCCCCGCGCCATCGTCATGCTGACACGCCCCTTTCTCGGGCCGACCTGGGAATCGGCCGGCTGAATCCAGCTCAGACGAAGCTTGCGGGAAACGGGCCAGCAGGCAGCCTTTTGTTTGACACGAGTGCCATTGTTTGTGCAGGAAAAGCCAGGGAGGTGTGTGTAGACGCACCATTCAGGTAGGTCAAGGGTACGTGCTGATGACAAAACAAGCCAGCCACTTATCTGATCAGCCATTCATTAACCTGCTCTCTCCCTGCCTTGGAAAGTCATTTTCGCCGTGTGCATCTGGAAATGCAGCAGGAAATGAGCGTCATTTCCAACAAGGGGCCGCTGTATTTATTGAGAATTTATTAAGGCACGATCTGGGTTACCTCAAGGACTTGAGCGTACCTGTAATTTCAGGTGCGCGCCTTGATTTCCTGCCATCAAATTCGGGCATCTTGACAAAGCAGGGGCCGGACGATCGATTGTAGATGGTGTCAGTCAGACATCCCGAGAAAAAAACCATCTTCATATGCATGTCAAGCTCAGCGGTGGCCAGAGTTTGACCCGCCCTCTGCTTGAGGTCAGTGGGTTCACAGTCCGTGAGCCTGAGAACAAAGTGAGGCTGGGAGGGAATGACAGACCTAAGGGGGGCAATGGCATTCACTGAAAGACCCCCCCCACACACACACACACACACACACACACACACACACACTCACACAAACACACACACGCACCCCCCGAAATAATATATTAACACATATACAGACATGCATACACAGTCCTGGGACCCTGCTGCTTCACTGTTCTGGGCAGGGAGGGGTATGGAGGAATTTTGCAGATCTCTGACTCATCCTTCTGCACCTGGCTTTCCAGAACACAAGGGTGCGGGGTGGACGCGGGGGGGGACGACAGCAGGCCCGTCGGTTTCATAAACGAGGACACGCCTGGACACCGAGGACAGCTGCAGAGAAGCTGGGGGCAGATGGGGGCCATCGTGAGCGTGAGTGGTGACCCCCCTCCCACCAGCCGTGACAGGAAATGGCAGAAACGATCACTAATGAGGGAGCGGAGGCAATCTCAGGAGCGCTTGGTGGCTAAAACCATCCTTAATTATGATGTGGCTGGTGCATCTCGCGTGAGAAATCAGACGGATGTGACTCGTAATTGGGTGTCATCGTATCCTTTAGAGATACCCTACAATCCCACCACCCCAGTCTAACCCAGAGACATTTCGGGGGGGGGGGGGGATGTGGCACTGGGTCACCACGGCAACCAGACACAGAAACAGCTTGGCCGAAGGCACTGTGCTCGATCGGGTACTGTGGCTCCAAGGTCACTGGCCTGGCACCAATGTGCGTGTAACATGCCAAGGTGCCTCCTCAGGTCTGGTCCTCAAACGGCACGTGGGAAACCATCACTGCGCAGATAGGGGTCAGAAGCAGAAAGGAAACGCTCGCTCACACCCTCCTGCCGGCTCTCCCTCCCCTATCTGGCTCTCCTGCGGCCGTCGGCTCACCGCGGCGGTCAGGACACTCGCCCCGCCTCTCCGGCCTCTGCCCCAAAAGCAGCGGCGGTGGGGGCCTTTCCTGTCCACACGGGCCCCACTGTTACTGCAAGGGCGGCAAGATATTTACTGACCTCTCTTTTCCATTCGCAACCGAAGGTGAGATCACACACAGGGGCTGAAAACAGGCTGGAGAAAAGCACAGGTAGGCATTAAGGATGGCACAACTACTGCTCTTACTAAGCAAATAAACGACGTTTCGTCAATATGCAACAAACAGAAGTTATTGCATGCCCTCCACTTCTTTTGGAGGACCCCCCCCCAGATGCCGAATGAGGTCCCTGCCACGTTCTGCAGAATGTTTTGATGATCGACAGTGTTGGAGGATGGGGGGGGGTATGACAGCCCCCGAATAGCAAAGAGAATATGCCTGATATTTGTACCACTTACTATTGAAATTCGGCGACGAACCACAAAGGCAGCTTACAGAATTCGCCTTCATGGGTATATCAGGGGGAGCCGGAGAAGAGAAAGCGGAGAGTGGGAACGGAAGCGAGAGCAAGAGAAAGAGGGAAGGAGAGAGCGTCACTGCCGCAGTGTGCGGCAGAGCAGGCAGGGAGGGGTTAAGTCCGCAAAGCCTGGCAGAGGGACTCGGGTACGGTGGGACTGGCGCGGCTCAAATTAAACGGAAGTGCTGAGTCATTGCTGTCAGGCCTCTATTACCTGCTCTGTCGAGCTGCCTCACCGCCATTCCCCCCCCCAAGTCTGCAGGAATCGCTCCGTGCCCATTTGCACGTCCCTAAGCCTCTCGATTTAGCCGGGGGGGCAATAAACATGGCTCCTATAAAGCAGAACTTTGTGCCATTGCTGAGTCAAACGGTGCTGAATGTATATATAAACGCGTTTAAAAGCTGTGTGTCAGCTTTCGGCCCCATCCCAGACCATCACACTAATTAAACAAAACAGCAGAAGTAAACACACTGACCAGCGCCATCGGGGTGACTGGTAAACACTGAACACCAACCACAAATGAAACTAAATTGCGCTTGGTTTTCCTTAACATGCTCGCCCCCAGGATACCACAAGAAACACCCCCCCCGCCCTCCCCCATCACACCTACACAAGCAGTACGTACAAACAAGCAATCAACAACAGAGAAGTTTATTGCGGTTTCCCAGACTCCCTCACACTCGGGGAGAGGCGATGGTGGGTCGAAGAGGCGGCAGAGCAACGTCAGGCTCCGGATCAGCAATGTCACGCATTAAAAGCTTTTGAACTCGAGAGTCCATTATTGCCATGGCAGCCATCGATTGGATCTCTCCCAGGGACGATTTCGGATCGGCTCTGCCTCCAATCCAGAAAGTTCTCTGATAACGTTAATGACGCACTTGGATCAAGCATTAGTCGTGCAGAAGAGATTTCTTTCTGAATCAACTCAGATTAATTAATCTGTTTACACAGTCAAGCTCTCGATATGTCACACACATGGGAAGGACAGGGGGGCATGAGTCATCTTCGCAGTGGTAGGGCAGTGGCATGGCATGGAACCCCTGCAGAACCCCGAAAAAGCAGCGCCGTGCAGAAGCCGCTCCAATCCAAGGCACTCCCCATTCCAGGCTAGAAAAACAGAATTAAATGCACACAAACAGAATTTTAAAAAATCAGCCACTAACAGGAAAAAAGGTCATGTAAGGCCTGCAGGTAATGGTCTGTAAATGGGGGGGGGGGGGTTTGGGCTGTGGTGATTAGCAATGCCGACTCATATTCGAATTCTGTGTGAAGGTTCCACTGGGCATACTGGTTTGCTCCCACAGGCCAAAGATGTGTAGCTAGGAAAACTGGTATCTTTAGGATACCCATGGCTTGTGTTCACTATCTGTAGGGCGGCTTGTGTTCACTCTCTGTCGGGCGGCTTGTGTTCACTCTTTGTAGGGCGGCTTGTGTTCACTCTCTGTCGGGCGGCTTGTGTTCACTCTATGTAGGGCGGCTTGTGTTCACTCTCTGTCGGGCGGCTTGTGTTCACTCTCTGTGGGGCGGCTTGCGTTCACTCTCTGTCGGGCGGCTTGCGTTCACTCTCTGTGGGGCGGCTTGCGTTCACTCTCTGTGGGGCGGCTTGCGTTCATTCTCTGTGGGGCGGCTTGTGTTCACTCTCTGTAGGATGCTCTCCTGCCCCCCAACCGTCACCCACTGAGGTGGCAGACAAGTTAATCCAAAGTGACATACAATTGAAAGTAGGGTTAGACAGTACATGGAGCACTTGGGGATTAAAAGCCTTACTCAATGGCCCAATGGTGAAATCACTTCACTGACTCGAGGATTAGAACCAACAACCTTCCAGTCACAGGAACGGTGTGTTAAGTCACTGAGCCACACACCAAAGTCAGAAAACAGAGACCAGCATCCACAGCAGGTTGGAGGGACCTTTTGTGGTGTGCATTGACAGGTGTGATGGTTTGGGCTTCTTTGCACTGGGTCTCCATTTCGCTTCTCAGATCCGCCTTCTCTGGTTCTCAGGTGCTATGAGCGATAAGCCTTGAAAAATAAAGGTTCCACTTAAAACAGGAGGAAACCAATTCCACACATGTCTGGCTGCCCTTGTATACTCCTCTCCCAGTTACCCCAAGCTTCTCCAAACATTCTCACTCACTCCATAGAAGATATCTCTAACCAAAAAGCATACTTCCACTTTCTATAGAAGGAAAACTCAGAAGAGGAGGCCTCCGTGTCACTTTAATGCGCCGTTAGGATGCCCTGTAAAGAGGGATTTTTCACAGAACACTACACTTCCTGTTGATGTGGATCAGACTCATCGCTTTGAGGAACGCAGGCATGAGGATTTCCATGCATCTGAAAGAATTTCTGCATGAGGAAGCAGTGCAGATTTTTGTGACCCCCAACAAAACGTCATTGAAATCCCCCCCCCCGGGGTAAAAATTTCGCTTCTTTTACAGCGCTCTCAGTTCCCATCACAGTAGCCTGCGTGTCAGGGTTACGATGTTCAGGAAACGAGGGCACATGCCAGACTTATGAAAAGGGAACATCATGGGGTGGGGGTGGGGGGCCACGAGGCTGAACACACAGTACGCAACCGAAACACCGTCTGCACATCCTCGCTTGCCAAACAGCCGGCTTGTTTTGTCGCTGTTGCTCTAATTTCTCGCCAAAAGCGAAGGACCGGGCCCCATCGTGACCTCTGACCCCCGCTGGGCGTGATCTTGCTTCCAGTTCTCATCTGGATTACTGGCAGTTTACGCCCCACCCCCACAAAAAAGCTCAGGGTGACTGGCAGTAACTGAAAACGAGCCGCTCTCCGAAGTGACAGCTTGAAGACTGGTCAACTTTTCCCATACGCTGGGGGAGTACAGACACCAGACTGGGGCAAAAGGTCGCACTGCGTTTTATTCTAATCTGACACTATAAAAACCACAGGCAATGTGAGATAAGGCCAGTCGAAGCTCAAAGGGAACATATGACTGTCGCAGTCAGAAGCAGAGGCCAGACTGCAAAGCAGGCATCGGCAGCCGAGGTTCACCTTGACTGCATGCTGCGATTCAATATATAATCTGAAAGCCCCACCCATCCAAATTTATACATTACTGTTTAGTATTCTGTGACTCGTTACATTAGGGTGCAAAAATGCAGCTTGTTAATCATCTTCTCATTCAAAGGCACGGCCCATCTTCCAAGGATCAGACTCACGGCCTTTGGGTGGCAGCTGCGTGGCTGACCAGGCTGACGTCGAGCCCAATCGGCGAAGCGCTGCCAATGAAGGGCCGCCATACTCGCGGAAGTCGTGGGTCGGTCATGTGACCCTCAAGAATGTCTCCTCAGCTTCTCAAACCCATTCATCTAAATCAGCACTTGCGGCCACACATCCTGCTCTTGTAACCAGACCCGGTTCTGATTTACTCCTGTCATAGAAAACCCAGCTCACACCCCCCATCACACAACTCGACTCATCAGCCGTTTTGCCGCCGCCCCCAAGCCCCCCGCCCCTCCCCCACCCGCTGCACCCTAAAGGGACCACCCAGGCTGCAGGAGATGGATGTGCAGGTGACTTGCAGATGAACCAGACCACGTGCCACCTGCACGGTACATGAAAAATTGCCACCCCCCCTTCCCCCCGCCCTTTGTTTTCCAGTGTAATTCAAGAAAACAAGAACAAAAACAACAGTGGACTTCTCATCTGCATCTGCCTGTAAATAAATGGAACATCTCCGGTTACCAGTAATGAAATAAATACCTTGAACGCTAGCACGCCCGGCTGTAATCAGACACCAACGCGTGTGATGTAGGCCGGGGGGGGGGGGAGGGGGGCATCTTCCTCCATCGATTGTTTTTGGGCCATTGTGCGGAGCCCCATCCTGAATGTGTTACAGCTCGCACGCGCGCACACACGTGACAGATATACCTGTGGTCTTAGGTTAACATATACATCGGCATGGCCGCTTCCGATTCAGCTACGGCGGGCCCTCCTGTTAATCCGCGGTTTTCCGGCTGCAGTCAGCGGTCAAAGAGAGGCGCTGTGATGCCTCCCACTAGCGTCTCACAGGCAGCCATATGAAGCCACCCCGGTGACGTAGCGGGAACTTTGGTGGAACAAGTATAGCAGTAGCAGTGCTGGTGTGTGTGTGGGGGGAGCAACTTATTTAAGTCAAAACGAAAAATGCCCTTTGGGGGAGCACACGGTTTCAAAATTTCCTGTAGTTAAAATGCAGCATGATGAAACAATATTTTATCATACATGCCCCCCCCCCCACGATTACGCGCCCACCTCCCCCCGCCCAGAGCTCGACTTGACTCATTGGGAATTACACTTTCTCAATTCCTTTGATCCGCTTTACTGGTGCCAGTCTCATTTTCTGTTCTCTGTGGGAGTGAAGCTACCACAGCGGCTATCGACAGCAAGAGAGCAGCCATGTTAGAGTGATCACTAGCAGCTGCTATTAGAGAGAGAGAGCAAACAGGGTATGACCTCAGAAAGTGCCAGGTGGGTGAGTCAGCCAGCCTTCGACAGCCCCATCTCCGGTTAGGCCGGCCTGCAGCCGCACGTTTCGGCAGGCCGCACAATACCGATGAGTTAAGCCCTGCGGCTGGACCACTCAGCCTGCTGACGCATCCGGATCATTCCGCGTTGGGCGTTTTCTGCGTAAACAGACCAAAGTGCAGAGGGAAAATGGCGGCGAGGGGGGGCGGTAAGCTGCAAAATTGCCAGGTGGACGATCACCTAATCTCTTGGAGGGTCGCTGCAGTCGAAAAGACGTACTCAGAGAAAGTGACGTGTTTGCACCCACAGGAAGTGACATGCTTGCACCCACAGGAAGTGACATGCTTGCACCCACAGGAAGTGACATACTTGCACCTGTGTACATGGCACCGCTTGCATGGCTGCTACACATTAGTCAAATGAGTTACTGCTACAGTTCTGGGCTTCACTAATAAGGGAAGAAAATGTGGTCAGTCAGCATAAACAGGCAGCAGGGGGTGATGCAGAGGAGCCAGTGAGAGGCAACACAGCCCAAAGGGGAGGACACACGAGGTCTGCTAATTAGCGCCGATGGCCTCTGGGCAGACCTCAGTGACCCTTGGGCAGTACCAGACATGGGTAGCTGGGTGCTAAACAGCCTCGGATCGTCACTAAGGTGATGCTCGGCAGCAGCGGTGAGCTGAACGATATCTATGGGAACCCCAGTCTCCCCAAGGTCCTAAAACCCACCAGCGGGCATCCATGTGCAGAGAGACGGCTCAAGTTAAAGAGGCTTTCAAGACAAGGTCAGACATTGGCTAAAAATGCAAAGCCGGTGCTCTGATTGGCTCAGGAGAACATTCCAGAAGCACGCGACCTGCACTCCTGAGATTGTCGTCTGAAGCTTTCGAGGTACCATGGTGTTAGCGGCAGGGGTCACTGCAGGGAGCGTTTTCCCCATGTCGCCATAGAAACCACCCACCACGGGGGGTGTTTAAGCGGATCAAACACCCCCAGTGCTGGAGTGCCACGGGTCGCCATGGAGACCAAAATGGCTTACATAAGTGGTGTTTTTTTTCCTTATTCTTCCCGCATGGCTCTGATGCCACGTGCTCCGCTTTTAAAATCCACACCGCGAGAATGGCAGTAGCGGAGTCACACTAAGAGCCAGTCGAGAGGATTAAGCTGGATAGCCGTGCAAATGGGGTCAGGCTCATTTCCTAACCAATTAAAACCGGCAAACACAGAAACACTGTCAACCTGCGGCTCCAGGGCTGACATGTCACACCGATGCCCCCCCAGTGCCTCCTGACGCCACCCGTAATCCTCATGGTGTCCTCCGACTGCGTAATTAACCTGTGAGGGGGTCATTAGTGTTCAGAACACGTGTTCCCGTGACACGCACCAGAGGCACTGTGTGCACGATAAAGTGAGGCTAAATGTGGGCCACAAGATAAACATGGCGGTGGAATTACCCACAATGCTCTGCCATGCTACGGAAATAAACAGAATGAAGGGGCACTCGTTTTAAAACTTATTTGCATAACTGATTAATGAGGATGCAATTCGCAGGTATCCCAAAGACAGGCCTGTGGCTTGTTGACTCATCACAATCCATCTTAACAGTAGCCTTCGTTTGCCCTTCGAACCCATCTGCCGCCTGTCGCTCCTCTCTGTCTGAAAACTGAGCAGACAGAGATTTATTTAAGGGGGATCCACTTTTAGAGGGTGGCAGGGTCCATGTCCGCGATGAAGGCCAATCAGATCCATGACTGATGAATACGGAGACCCAATATTTACCTGAATGTCACTCTCGAGCAATTTTATTTGGGCACCACAGGGGTCGCTGTTCCCGGGGCCTCAGCAGATCGATTTCAGTTCACAGATGCACATCTGCACCCCTACACTACTGCCCATATCCAGTGGCAAGTTCACGTCTTGATTCTGCGCCACAGAACCCACATGCTCCCACAAACAACCATGGGCGCACGCATCATCTACCCCATCTGTCTTTTCTTTGTGTCTTTTTCAAAAAATCTTTCCATCCGTCAGCGTTGCTTGACACGATTCCCCTTAACTCTAGCAAAGAAGAAAAAAATCAACAAGAATCAGTTACAAACCGCAGCATGACTGCACTTCCGCTCTGGGGTCAGTCATGTGACTCAGGAAGCGGCGTGCCGGTTTGCTGGGACTTCTGCATTTTTTCATTTCTGCATCTTGGCGACTCTTCAAGTGTCTGTACTGTAAAACGCACGACATGCAAGTACTGAGAAAAACAACCTGTTTGTCCTTCAGCCCCAGTATCTGGCTCCCAATAGGCCTAGAAAATAATGTCAGACATGCGGAATATCCCAAGCAGCCATTTTGAATGTGAAAATATAATATTTTTATTTGAATGGCTTAGATGAAATATGGATGGAGAAATAAAAAAAATATATATACAGAAAAATACAATTTCAGGTCTATCCCAATGTTAGACAAGGGCATGAAAGTTCAAAATGGACATCCCCATTGGGGCTACAGACATGCAGGACATAGCTGAGGAGGAGGAACTGCAGCAGGTGGTGTCATCAGTCAGACATGGATGCTCCCCCAACCCAGAAGCACCTGACTTTGTGTGAAAGCATGAAAATGCCTGTTCTCACAGTCTCCTCCCTCCACCGAGAGGCTGCCAGGGTCTCATACTCTTCGGTTAAACTGCCACAGACCGGGAGGCCTCTGTTTGCTTTTGTTTCTTGTTTTTCAGGTTGCCAGCGCTTAAGTTCAAGGAAGTCCTTGCTCTTTTCTTTTTTTCTTTTCCTCCGAATTGGGGGCGGGAGAGGACTTTCAGAACAATGACGGGGATATGAAACCAGACGGTGCATTGTCTTGGCATCAGGCAGTATGTGCCCTGCCATGATTTCTGCTGTTCCTACAGGAGGATCCTTTGTAGAGAAATGACTTTTCAGGTCCGTTCAGTTCGCGTCATAATAGGGTTAAATTGACGCTACCGTGACCCATGATTCCCGGCATTCCAGCGTCTGTGTCACCGGCATTGCCTCTGATTGCATTTTTCTGTTATGCAACGCACACAGAATACACAAATGACTCCTGCCTCGCAATATTTTCACACGGGCATTTCACAGGCCAACTCCTCCAAAAAAAACTGCCATGACAACAGAGAGGCATTGTTGATAGGCATCTACGAGAAACGCCTTCGGAGCGAACATGTGCTGGCATGGAGAGTGCCATGGGCCGGCCCGTTCTGCTCGGGGCCATGCTGGCCGTCTAGAGGGAATTTCCCCTTAAAGAGGAAACCCTCACCATTTAGAGAGAGAGAGAGAGAGAGAGAGTGCGCAACGCATTCTCGCGAGTCAGTCTTTTCAGTGGTTTTGTTGCAGGTTTCAAATGCGCACATGTACTCGTTATGATTCATTAACTAAAAAAAGCAACTGTGTTTCATATGTGTTCCCTCGCGCTGTTTCGGCACTGTACACTCACGCCTCCCTGGTTTGTTCCTGCAATCCCCCTCCCTAATTCGCTGTCCCCTGCAGGGCTGGGGTGTGTGTGTATGTACTCATGGCATAAAACATGAGAAGTACTGTTTACTCATGGGTAACTCAACAGTGATTCACTCGTTCCGTTTTTTTCTCATTTCATCACTCTCAAGCGCCCCCGACCCCCCCCCCCCACACCACAACCCTGAGGTTGTTCTCACGGATATGCACATCAGCCTGGAGAGGGGAGTATGAAGGGGGGGCTGGACACGCCCCACGTTTTCCACTGTGTCGCAATAAGGACAGCAGCTGCCAGTCAGCACCGCATCCAATGGGAGCCTTCAGTAATGCAAGCTGTCAAAACGGAACACACAGCGGGGGGCGCCGGGGGGGCTGATCAAAGCTAGCCCCAAGAGTCACGCAGCCCAAAACCCAGACCGAGGAACCTCAGGTCGAAAATGCTCTGCTGCGTCCGCCCCCCATCGCCACTGCCCGACTTTTCTGAAGCACAAAGCGTCCGAAGCATTAGCATTGTGGCTAACAAAATGACGCAAAGCCACGCTGCCTGACCTTTAACCCAGTACAAATTGCCAGTTTCCCCATCACAGGCCTGGAATCGATCACACGTCAAATACCTGCTTCCGTGTTGCTTGCCTGGCCTGTGCGTCATTCGTGGGCTAGCGTGTGAGCGGTCTGGCGGCCACATTCTTTGTATTCTTTCCCGCAACAATGTCATCAGCTCATGTTCTCGCTAAACCCACCTGTGCTGACATCCCCAGACCCCCCCACCCCACCCCACCCCTCCTGAGCACGTCTATCTCTAAATTAAAATTATGTCAACCCCCGTAAAGTGGCTAGGGTGAGACGAGTGGGCTGGGGAGGTGGGGGGTCTGGGCTGGGGAGGGGCAGGTAACAGTGAGAGAGATGCAGGAGGAGCAGCAGGGAAGAGGCAGAACAACCCAAATTCCACAGTGAACCTCCTGGGGACCACAGAGATGCCCCTTCTTTTTGTGAAGGACGGGAAGGACGAGTTTTCATGTTGCCCTTCAAAGTCTTGTCACTCTGCTAAGCCAAGGTGTCCTTTTATATCCTTCCCCAAACCCACTTTTCCAGCTCCGGGGGGGGGGGGGGGGGTTCCGT
>JAODKF010000068.1:5417803-5437305 GCA_026779585.1 Mormyrus proboscirostris | reverse complement strand
CTCTGACTCCTTCCATTACAGGATACCAGATGTGAGTAAGGAAGAGCATGAAGCGAAGCCTGTTATTAGCAGCCACAGGGGCCGATTGCTGCACTCGTCACTACCCCAACCCACCCAGCCCTCCCTCACACCCACCAGAAATACATCACCCCAGGGCAGGGAGGGGTCGCCCCAAATCTCATTACAGGGCTGAGTACAGAGGCAAGGGGGAGCCATTTAGCTTAAGCGTCTTCCTGGATGTGGAAGGCCCGGGTATTCCTCCGGCGTAAGCAGAGGGGATCAACGATCAAAAATCCTCATTTATAAAAAAGAGGGAAAAAAAATCAACGCAGCAGCAAAGGGGAGGTGACAGCATGCAGCCGCCACCTGCCAGACGCGTTACATAAATCACCGTTAACCGCCTTGCCAGGCTGGGTGTGGGGTACTGAAAATCGCACTCGAATGTGCAGCGCGTCGGCGGGGGAAGTGAGAGCCGCTCCGGGCCGATTGATGCGCGCCACGGCGGCGGATTCCCCCGGAAGCAGCGCTCCCACTCGCGCACTTACGTAACGCAAGAAAAACCCGGTGAGAGCGTCGCGTTTTTAGCTCCGCGCCGGACACCCGTGCAGGTGGTGCCAACGACACGGCTATGACATCACCGCCCGGAGCCCCCACGTCCCCCAACATTTGACGTCCAGCCCTCGCAGCCAAATTCCCAGCTGCTTGGGAGGAGCTGGAGGTCACGCTCCGGCCCCCATTCCATTCCAGATGCTTCCTGGAACCCTGGCGCTTACGTAAAGAACTGGGAGCGGTAAAACCAGCAGGTGCAGGGTCCCGAACGTCTCCCCAGGCGAGTCCCGGGACACTGAGGACCTTGGTTATTTTCGGAGGCGGCCCTGCATTCCTTTGTCTTAGTCACCGAGGCTGGATATTTACTTGGGCTAAAATCCGACCCTCCAGAACACAGCCGTCCTTCTGGGGATTCGGATTACAGCTTCCTAAGCAGCCGCTGCCCGTCCTGCCACTAAAGCCGCATGGGTGACTCATCACGACCGAGCTCCTGTGAAACCCCCCCAACCGGCCTGACCCTCCTCATCCTCCTCCTGGCGGGGAGAGCGCTGCCTGGAAGTATTATGGGGGGAGGGTGGCGACTTAATTTTTTCCCATCAGTCCCTGAAAGCACAATCAGTCAACTTGAAAGCAGGCCACGGCGACATCTCAAGGGCAAGCGGGAAGAGGTCGATCGCCTTGATCACTGCCGTTACTCCGAGAGGCCGCGGCGGTTGCCCTGGAGATTAATCTCCCCGTGACACGCATCCCTCTTGATCCTGACTGTACATCCAGCAGAAGAGGACACCCGGAAGCACCTGCAATGCTGCTTGGAGACGATTTCTCCTGACGTTCTCCAAGGATCTGCCAAGGGTTCAGCCGGACTCCGGAGAACCAAGTCACCTGACGTCAGCTTATGATATTTTTTAATCTTTCTCAAGCATCCATCTGAAATATTAATAATGTTGCTATTATTACCTTTAATTAAGGCCAACATCCATATCCAGGGTAAATTTTTAAATAGACCCATTTACATTAAAATAGATCTCTCACCCAAAAGCGCATGAGTGACCCCAGAAAGGAATATGGCAGCTTAATGCTACCTGGTAGAGTAAATCATTATGTCACACTGATGCTCTGCATGAGACCAGAAGTTTCTCCAAACAGCAAACAAGGGTGAATTCTGGAAGAAGCAGGAACGGTCAGGCTGGGACCAAACTCATCATGCACCTGTTACTGACTGAACACTGATTGGTCGATGGTTGGTTACCATTGACCAATGATCATACAATGATGCAAAAATCGATGTTCCTCAATGCCCTTTTTCCCACGTTACTTGGGGCCATTGTAGTGGTCCATTCTTTACCGTTACCCAGTGGTTACTCCTCCATGTTGTGTGGTTTTTGTTTTTAATGAAGCCTCCTGGACTCCAGGTTAAAGGCTGTCTTATTCTTTTATTCAGATTTTTTTCTATTTTAATTTTCAAAGTGGTTTCTGGCTGTTTCCTATTACCGTGCACATCCTGACATTTGAAGCGTGGCATCTGATAAAGCCTCCATCTAGGTGACTCGCCGGTCATCCAGAATAAACACATCTCTCAGTGCTACACAGAGATTAAATCTGAAAATCAGGCCTGGCTGTACCTCAGTAAAGGTCACACACTGCTTATCCCTCATCTGAACACTGTCCTCTAGTCCTTATTAAAACCACAGATTAGGTTTGCCTCTTAGCCCTGTCACAGCACCCAAAAAAAATGGGCTATTTTTAGAGTGACATGCGAACACAGCAAGGATCCTGTTAATTACCATGGCCTCAATGTCTTTCCTGGTAAAGGAGCTGAAAGATGAACAGATTGAACTGAGGCATCCAGTCAGGTGCCTGCGTGAAATGAGAGGACCCCTTTCCAGTTCCAACACAGGTGTCTGTGCCCTGCCTGAGAGCTATGTACTTCAGACACCGCAGAGACCGAGGCACTATATTGGGATGCAGACCCGTCATGTTTGCTGCAGGGACGCTGAGGTCTTAACTGAAGCAAAAGCTGCAGGCACTGGACAGTATCTGAAAGTATGAAAGGTGAATGTGTCAGGGGTGTTTTTTTGGAAGAAAAAAATAGCTTTGCCTTTGTGTCCATTCTATTCTCTCCCCCTCATCTCTCACTGTGCCTGTCTCACCATGTTGTCGTTCCATCCTGTTATTCTCTCTCTCCCTCACTGTATAGCCCCCCCTCTGTTGTTCTCTCTCTCTCTCTCTCTCTCTCTCTCTCTCATTCTCTCCCTCATCACTCCAGTTTTGTGATCTGGCAGCACTCCAAGATCCAAAAGAAAAACATTCCAGAAGCACAAACAGCCTCGTTTCGATATTCAGGGGAAAGAAAAGGATCCCTCCTTACCATTTCACAGACTCGATTTACAGTGATATGAGAGAGAGAGAGAGAGAGAGAGAGAGAGAGCGAGAGAGCGAGCGTGTGCAGTGGAGGGGGAGAACTCCCAGAGGCAGATGACAAAGGAAGAGAGGGAGCAGGAGAAGAGCAGGATATAATATCTCATTTGTTTTTTTATTATCCCAGTTTTTTTTGTCAAAGTAGAGGGCGGGTGGGGGTGGGGGGGGGTTGCCCTCAAAGCTGCGCAGTGATTTCATCCATCATGTGAGATGTCCCCCCCCCACATCAGCAGCAGCGACATCCCCTAGGAACCAGCCTCCATCTGATAAGGCTCCTTAAACAGAAGCCGCCATTGAGGAGGGGGGTTTTAGCGGGAACCTCCTCCATCCTGCGGAAAACGTAGAGAGGAACTTGCTCTCTCTACAAAGCTGACCCCCCCCTGCATTTAACACAGATATAAAATAGATCTTTGCCTCTTTTCCATATGGTTGTTGTATATTTACCTCTTTACCTCTTGGTATTTAAGTGGCAGGTGGCACACGTTCCAATCTGGGGGGGGCAAAGGGGAAACAAAAAAAATCTGTCCCCTCCCATGATGAAATCTGTCAGTGTACGCTGCTCATTGGCTGCAAGCGGGAGTCCCTGTTCTCATGTGCTCCCAATTAAGGATTGCAGGTTACACTGTGGCCCCCGCCCCACCCCCCCATGTGCCAGATCAGACGGCAGATGGACCTAAAAGTGGATCAGATGCATATGCACCCAATTTCCCCACTGCCCCCCTCCCCAGAGCGACCGATGGTGGCATCCGTGCCTCGTGATTTATGAGGCTGAATATTCAGAATTGCCGAAGAGACGCATCTGGTTCCTCGTGCCGGTTCCTCGTGCCGGTGCGGTGCCTGTTCCCAAGGCGACGCCAAATTAATGTGCTCCCATTAAAAAGTGTCATAGACCGCGTGCATATTCACGTACAGGCAGGTGTAAGCACCAAAGCATGCTGTCAGGGAAGATGCGCCTTGCTTTCTGGCAGGGAATCCAGGTTGAATATTACAGCCAATCAGGAGGCTCCACTTATACGCAGAGCCCCAGTTCCATTAAAACACTTCACGCCATTGGAGCTTCAGTGCTGATGCAATATGGCAGGTGTCCAGAATGGGGGGCTGTCAGAGGATGCTTTCTTGTTGTCGTTACACTGAACACGGCTATCCCATTTTGATGCATGTGTGTCACTCTTGAAGATAATTATCTACTGTCTTGCTTTATAATGGTTTTAGATCCACTTCTAGAAAATTCTTCCAGGGTGGCTGCAGTGGGCTGGGGGTCAGTGCCCAGAATGTACTCTGTATATAAGAGATGAGCCTGTGCTTCAGCTCGTCTGTCTCGCACACCCATGCGCCCCACCTACTCCTGTTTCCCATGATGCACCACTGAGCCCCGACAGAGTAGAAGGCAGCGCCGGACTGTAAAGGCCGCTGCCGTAATCACAGCCAGCTGCTCCCCCGCCACCTCGCCTGAGCCACACACACAGACACACAGTCCAGCATATGGGATCCCCACAGACAGATCACACTGCTGTAATTACATCACACTCCTCTCAAAGCAGCCAGACACCCAAGGAAGTCAGGCTAAATGTTTCTGCTATACCGTGTAAGACCCTTTCTACCTGCTGGATAGGGATTGCACAGGATCTCAGGAGGGAGAAAAAAGCCCCACCCTAATCTCTTGTCGCCTCACCGTCCTTTACGTGCTAAGCTAACATCCACATTCTGCTGCAGCTTCACCCCGGCCGCCCCCCCCCCCCCCATCCAGATGGTCCAAAAGCCGGGATTTTTCTGTCACAGCTAAACAGCTAAAGTGCAGCGCGTGGGGTTGTTTTGGGTAAGGGAGCAGCTGGTCCAAGGCTGCATCCCCCGCCCTCAGTACAGCCCCCCCACCAGGGCGAGCTGCCATCGACAGATCTTTGGAAAACTTCACGCAACATCTGCATTCCAGTTGGAAATGTCGTCCGGGGGACATAGAGGGCTCGTTTCATGAAACAACACTGCTTTCACGAGACGGACAAAAAAAAAATGAAGCAAAAAACGAACCCCCAGCCACTCCCCCCCCCCCAATGCAAGTTGGACAAACATACAATGAACACAAAGCCTTCTTGTCCTCTTACCAAAACACACACTCTCAATGACAGATGGAGCAGAAACCCCTGGTTGTCCCACAGCTGGGGGGGGGGGGCGGCTGGCTGGAGGCTCGGGGGGGCCGACACCCCAGACACGTCGCGCACTGGATGGGCGACAGATACCAGAGGCTTGATTCTTTCGAGAAGCAGCGATTACGGCCAGCATGACCCCCATGACATAAACCCCACTAGTCACCTCACATCAACATGGGTGGAGGGACAGCGGCTGGTTGGGGGGGGGGGGGGCAACTTGCTTACTTATCTGGTTCATTACACAAGTGTGCATTCTGTCAGTCCCAGTTAATGGGGCCAGACCATTGAAGGGCATGTCTTCTGACAGACTCTCTTTCTTCCATTAATGCAGCAAATCCCCATGTATAAATATTACAAAAAGAGCCAGACTCTGGCCTAATAACAATCACCTGCAGATGATGACTAGTAGACTGTAGAAAAACTGGGGAGGTGGGGGACTGTCTGGGCTTGGGGGTGGGGGTGGGTCATGTGATCACAACGCTTTGCATCAATTCGTCTGAACATATTTTGTCCAGGTTATACATGAGTGCACGTGTGTGTGGGTCATGTATATAGTAAAATATGGGGATCAACTGGTCCTACAACATGATAAAAACCTCTTATTTTGACATTATGGGGACCATTTTTTCATTACCCACAAGGGGAACTCAGTTTTATTAAAAAAAAAATCTGTGACTGCAATCAAAAAATAAAAATGCCAAAAGTCTTGCATTTTGTTGGGTTACTAACACTGTGTGTGTGTGTGTGTGTGTGTGTGTGTGTGTGTGTGTGTGTGTGTTTTCACCAGCCACTAAGTCCAGACCCAAGCTGAGGTTCATCTTCCCCAACGCTCGTGCTGTGAGCCATTTTTGCTCAGTTTTCCATTCCCTGGCAAAATGGCACTTTTTGTCTGCCCATTTTTTTGTTGTCGCCCTCCTCCTATTCCTCCCTCCCCCCTGGAAAGGAGAGGTATCATTAATAAAGTCCAGGTTCCGCTTTCCAAAATTCTGCACATCACATGGTCTGCTCTTCAAGCGCAGGCTTGCTTTTCCACAGCTGGTCCACAGCGAAGGGAGGGAAGATCCGACGGCATAAGCCAACGTCGCCCCTCCGGATTAAAAGCTTCCAGATCGTCACTCGCATCGCAGTGAGGCCTGCGTCACACCGCCGACCCAGGGTAACCCTGCTATCCAAGTACGCTCTTTTCATCTGTGGATTTATACATTTAAAAACAGAATGTCCTCCCGCCCCCCACAGGACGAGGTACCAATAGAGGCGCACCGATGCTTAAAAAAAAAAAGTAAAAATTTGTGAGAAGGATGTTGGCGAAAGGGAACATTCTGCTCCATAAATCAAAGAGCTTGCACACGTAAAACCCCGCTTACAGTTACCCTAGCGCCCTGTAGCCTTCCAAAAGTGTCTGGGGATGTTTAACATCTGGCATCACTGTTTAATGCGTGAGCTTCATTGGTATGCCAGCAATGTGCAAAAAATAAATACACACACAAGCTCCGGAGGACAGATAACGTTTCATTATGACCTCAGTTGGAAACGCGTCAATACTTACATTATACCAACGCATTAAATACAGAATCATGCTGAATGAATGTACGGAAGGCATGAATAACAATGTCTGCACTCCAGGAAGGAACATCGTTAGACAAAGATTTGTTAAGGGTTTGATTAATCAGCAGATCAGGAGCCGTTGACGAAGTGGAACTGAAACGTGCATTTCAACAGAGTTCGGCAGCACGATATCTGACGATAAGTTCACTCACCGTCACTGCAGGTCGTGGTCCTGGGACCCCGGTCAGATGCTCAGCGTGGCCGTGCATTTTCATTCATCCCAACTACCCGCAGCGAGGGCAGAAACACTAATAAACAAATCAGCCATCAGCAGAGAGCATCAGCTACGGCGAACTTGAGAATCGCCCAGCTGAAAGGTCAACTGGGCCCCTGTTTATTTTAAATGGTAGATGAACTCTAGTTTAAGGTTTGCCAGCATCAGTCTCAATCCGAGGGCCAGTTTCTTCTCCTTTGCCAAAGCAGTGTGGATCCCTGGGATATTTTAAGCACTTTAAACAAACCATCTACCCAGAAACGAAATAATCATAATAATGTAAACTACAATTTGCCCCAGTGAGGGATTCCTTTTTATTACACGAATGGGGAAAACTAGCATAGCAGTTTGAAGTGTAAAGTGAATCAAATAGCAGTCACAGAAAATACTTAAGCAGGTGTGGAGCATGTGATTACAAACGTCCCTAATCAGGTGATGATGATCACATTCGCCACAAAATGCTTTACTGACAAATGCCTCTTTGCTTCTGGATGCCATTTATTGTTACAGCAGGAGGTAATTAATTATTCTGCTGCTGACCGCGGACTTCGTGAAGGAAAGATTTCTCATCGTGTAACGTGAAGTACCTTAATGCAGTTCATGAAATGGCTGGTTATACAAATCATGCCCACGGCACATAAAGTGCGCGGGATCTCTCCAGCGCCTTACTGAAACCATTCAGGTAGCCGGGAGTAAAATTACCCCAGCCCCAGTTTCACAATCACCCGTCATTTCCAATCAAAAGACCGCCAGGGTCCAAAGGCTCTTCCAGTAATAACTGGGGATCGTGCTTATAATCAAACATTCACTGTCAAGGAAGGCCAGTTGCACATTAACAAGTGACGTTAGCGTCGCTCGGTCCTTTAAGACAATTAGCTGCTTGGGCTTTTGACCAGTTTCGTAATTATTTGCCTTTGAAATAAGTTTTAACTGTAACTTGATTAATTATGACATATTTTAATACAAATGAGTGGCGAATCTTTGATGTTTTGCAAATAATAATAATAATAATAATAATAACACGTACGTGCATCAGATAGTATTACATAATTTGTATTATGATAGGTTATCTCATTCCACGGACGACTACATCGGTATTCGAAATAATGAGAAAAATCATGATGCAATTTATTGTCCATGTACTCATATTGGGCAACTGGTTAAATAATTAGCCATGCTACAGTGGTCAGGCTTGCATGTTGTTCAATCACTGTCTAAATCTGGGAAAAAAAAACTTGTTTTTAATTTAAATCGCTCGATTAATCTTTGATTATGCGCAGGAACCTCATTAATAATTGTCGCCATACACTGTTGTAAAATCTTCGTAATAATTCAGTAGGCTGGTGCTGGTATAGCTGAGTTAGCCCTACAAAATTGTTGTTAATAATTAATATGGTTATACCTTTCAGGAGTACAATTTCTCCAATGCAGGGTGAAACTTAAAAAATCTGTATACATTTCTGCCCTTTCTATGCCCCAAAAGGACAGAACAAACAGGCAACGCTGGCATCCCCCGTGTTTGTACTGACACGGTACATCCAGACGCCCTCAGTACACTGTTCTGAAAGTTACCCGGCAACCAGAATTTGTTATGATATATCCGGGTTCCAAAGATGTCCGATCACTATATTTGGATTAGCATAAACCTACCCAGATAAAGACCTATTCTTAACAGAACACAAATTCCTTTCTTGGACTTGGCTACAGTGATTAATGGCGGCAGGGGTTCGCCTGCTTACTGTCTAATTATAGGGAGTGAGGCTGGAGAATCTCTCGCCCCTCCCTTCCTTGTCCTTCTTGGTGATTTCTTTTGACGACGCTGGAATGCGGGAAGGAACGTTTTCACTCCTTCAGGTTGTTACGAGGCATTTCGCAGAACCACGGACTAATGAAATGGACTGTCTCGGGTTCAACAGTGTGACAGCCCCTTTTCACCATGAACTCGCTCCCCACCCCATAGTCAAAACATGCGTAAGGCAAATAATTGATATGACCGTTTCCTTTTTAAAACATGCTCCCACACAGACCTACCAGATCTTCCAATGACTTTTGAACTTAAAAGAATCTCCCAAATCATTAACCTGCACCCGATTTTTGATTAAGCCGTATTAGGATTTTGTTCTGTGGGTAGTTTTGGTCACAATACAATATCCATCCATCCATAAACACTTCCTATTAAATCTCCGGGCAATTGTAGGCCTGTAATATTTTATATTTGCCAAACGATATAGCTGATCTGATACGACAAAACCCTTTGATAGTTCCGTATTTACATACATTTGTTATGGTTATGCAAGGGTCTCAGGTGGTTTGGAAAGTGAGGGCGTGCAAATATCTGGCAAGGAGGAGGACGCTGGGCTGAGAGTACAAAGGCCGACATTCTGGAAAAGAGTGTGTGCAAACTGGGCGGGAGTCAAACGGAGAACTGGTCTCCTTTATGCATCACTTACCGTGAGCAAGAGAATAAAAAATGTTTAAATCAACACATCGGTGAGAAATTATTTATGGGACGCTCATGGTTATGAGAAACGACTCATGCTGGCCGATATTACAGAGCAAATTACATATTAAGTATATGGGGCAACGGGGACCTTCTGCTGTTAACTGAAACACGAACATTATGATAGTAATAGTAGTAGATAGAGTTAAATACAGTCTGTTTGCACAAGACTTTTAGGGGGTTCGTATGATGACGCTGAGCGATTCTGTTGCGTCTCCCCCTCTCGTCAGGAAATTGCTTTCCGCAGTGGCCCTTAAGGCAACGCATCTGCACTTCGTGTGTTTGGATACATATTACATTAATATAGGAAGGTCATCCTTTGCTCACAAAGCATCATACATGCACACGTGAAATGGAACGTTAAACCCACATAATGCTTTGTGAACACCACAGAACGCAAAACATGGGTGTTAATGCCGGGTGAAAATGATTTCTAATCGTTTTTGACTTTTCCAAATAATTTGTGTTAACCTAGTAATCTTGTGGTGACTGCTGTTTTTTTTTCTTGCAGAGGTGTTTCAGAAAAGAAATGATCTTTCTGGACTGGAATTTCAGACATCTGCCTCGCGGGCAATGCCGCTGACCTGTTCTTGTAACAGAAAAAGCCCCCAAGTCGTCTCTTCTTTAAACCACAAACTGTTTTTTTTATAACCACGTGGTGTATATGATGCATTGCTATTAGCAAGAATGTGCGCGACTGATAATCAAGAGTCATTCTGAATATCCAGGGGAAATTATTACTTAATCTGCAATAGGCCTATATACGCTGAGTATATACCCACACTATGCTATATATTCTATTAACTTGCGTGGCCACCCGCGTAGTTGCTATTACTAGATTGTGCCAACCACAGGAAAATCCTACTGAAAGATGTCGGGAAGGTTAACACGTTCGCTAGCATCAAGTCAACAACTACACGCGTTCCCCCCCCCCCCGGTAGATGATAGCATGTGAGGCTAATCGCTCTCTAAACCATTTACAGACATTTATCCTACATTAAACGGAACCACAGTGTTTCCTCTTTGCGACAACGACTGTGGTACATTATGTAAAACATATGGATCTCGTTCAGAATATAAAAAATACAACTTATATATGCATACATATTCTTTTCTTTAAATAATATTTTTATTTATGTTTTAAGAAAGAATCCCCCAGAATCGGTGAAAACATAACGTTTCAAAAACGGATTTCCAAATGTAGGTCGAACAGTTAAAAAAATTGTCAGTGATGTAAGTTTAATGCGATGTTTTCTTCCTTAGACCTCATTCCAATCTCTTGACTTGTTACTGATGAGTTAACCGGTGGTCATAACCGTGCCCAAAGCTATAGCCTGGTGAATGGTGAAACGGGTTGTGCGTAATGCCTCAATTCATGTGTAGATCAATCTTGAGCGGCTCCCGCACAAGGGCAGACAGCGGACGGTGACTCAGGAATTCCGCCGCGGCTCACGTGACTACCTCGCCTGCTCGGTCATCCTGCTGTTTCGTAAGGCCGCGGAAATTGTTTCTTGCATATCAGGTTTTGCAACCCCCAAGGTAAACATTGTGGATGGAGGCGTGTGCGTCGTATCGCTCCTCGGTGCTTATCATTCCCACGTTTCAGCCCTCTTCAGGGTCGGGTTTCAGCTCAAAGAATAATCGGGCAAATAAACATACGATTCTGTTAAAATACCAATTGCCGTTTAAAATCATAAAAGTAAGGTAAAAACGAATTGTGCGTACGACAATTTCATCTGAATGATACCGCAACATGTTATATAAATATATCGTTTACAACTTTCATTTGGTTACATTTTGTTTTTGCATGTATTCCATTTTTTTTACCTCTATAGCTATATAAACAAGCAAAATATCAGTTAGATTTTAAAACGCCTGTTCAAAGACGTAATGTTCCAGATAAAAATTTATTCAAATGCTTTAAAAGTTAAGCCTGCAGTCTTTAGATCAAAGATACAGAAGGTTATATGTTAGCTATTTTAACCACAGACACGTGGTGCATATTACGTGATAGACTCCCTGTGGTACATTATGTTGTTACCGTTGCATTTGTTATGATTACATTGCCTAGATGTGCGATGGAAACCGTCATGTTCTTTTGTTTATATAATAAACTATACCCATTCCCAACAAACATGACAGGCAAGACAATCGCATATAAACTGCATAGTTGTCTCTGTCCAGACAGAAATATGCACCATTTGTTTGGTTTCCAGCGGGCTGCATTGATTCAGAAAGATACATCACGTGACGCATAATATTCACAGAACTGTATTGCAAGCTACGTAGGTCACTTTATGTCTAAGTTAAACTGACACCCTGTGACTTGTGTTCTCGATTATACCTGACTGTGCGGTTTTAGCAGGATCCCTACAAGGTCGTACGCGGTCTTTCATCTTACCCTGTACTATTATATGTATTATCTTACTCTACATTGGCAACAGACGTGTGTAGATAAACTCCGAGATGATTAATCATTGAGCCGATAAGAGAAACTGGGTCTCGGATAAGTGCAGTGTTCCTAACGCCCTAAATCAAGACACGATCAAATTGACCCAGACAGCAAATTTGTAAATGACCTCAGTCATTGAACAGAACCATTAGCGCCCTATTTCTGCAGAAATTAAGAGCAAATTTCGCAAGACATGTTGAGAGCAACTTAAGTGATTTAATCATGTTGCTGTTACGTCGATACTATGTTAAGTTGCGTAACTCTGAAGTAACTGCAGCCACGAACGCAATAGGCACGTTACCCCGAGCTTATTGCATCTGGACGTTAAGAACATGTAGAAATACGTGGGAAACCTTGCTTCCACGTACCTAACGACAAAAATAAGCAATCACAGACACTAAGTTATTATTACAAGGTCAGAAACTGTATTTGGCAATTTTTAACAAGTGCATTACAAGTACAGCTAGAAGCATTTCAGTTTTGCCAAGTGCTCGTTGAGTAGCATTAGTCACACCTACGTTTAACAGGAACTGCCACCAAACCTAAAAATACATCAGAAACTGCTAAAACATCAACAAAAGGAAGTAGTCCATTATAATGAGTACATACCTTTATCTTCGAAAATATAGAAACACAATGTATTCAAAAATCAAAAAATTATACAGCCATGTTTACGAAGTATACACTTCCCTTGTGTCCAATAGGCTATGTACAAGTCCGTTAGTTTTGTTTTGACGGTATGCAAGTGACATATTTATATATATATTTATATTTTTAGTTTTTTCTTTTTTCAAAAAAAATCATTAAAATAAAATCAGGGGTCCCTCTCCTTTTTTACTTTAACATCTCCTGCAAGGATGGTTGTTATTTCACCTTGCATGAAAGCCCATGGAACATTGGAGCCAACTAACGGACACTTCTCTCCGCTCGGACAATACACTTCACCGGTAGCGCCTTGCTGTTTGATGCTCTCCCTGGAGCACGGGAAGCAGAACTTGTGCGAGGGCACAGACGGACACTGGACGAAATGCGTGTCTTCTAGGCGCTCGTGGCACAGGGTGCAGCAGAGGGGTATGCTGTTGGGCACCGACGAGTCTGGAATGCTTTGGGGGTGCACTTGGTCTATGCCGGGCACGTGCGGCGTCCCTGCACTGGACACGTCCCTCTGGGCCAGTCTCCTTTGGCTCATGGAGGACGGCGAAAGGGGACTGCTGCTGTTCCTGCGGGTGGTGGAGTGCACCTGGTTTGCGTCCTTGGGTGAGCTGTTTCCACCAGCATTGTCAGCGGCTAAAATTAGCGCCGCCATAGGAGACTGTCCGTTCTGCGCAGCCTCCGGCGGGGTGGTGCGGGAATGAGGCGAAATCGTGGAGGGCGGTGAAGTGAAGTTTGGCGGGGGTACAGGGGGCATCTTCAGCACCTCGGCAGGCGGTGGTGCCCACTGTCCCTCTCCGTTGTGCTTCACAGCCGTGCCTTCCCCTTCGGGCTCTGGAGAGGCCTTTCTCTTCATATTCCGGGGATGCTTTCCTCTGTCTGGTTTATACAGGAAGCAAAACAACTTATTAATAAACCACTTAAGGACCACTTAAAGGTAACGTTTATGATGCATAATCAAGCTTTATAGAATACCACATAACTGCATCTTGGAAATAGATAGGAAATAAGAATCGAAACTAAAATATGTGTGAAACAATGCAATACACTATGAGCTGGATTGCTATTATATGCGGAAATAGCCGTTAGCACGTCTGAAAAGGAGGGAGGGGTGACTCATAGTGCGTGTCTCATTCAGAAGGGTTTTGTTAGAAACGAAAACCATGCTGTCACTTCTGGAAGTGACACTGAAAAGTGATCACTGAAATATTTACCTGGTTTTGAGGCGACGGCGCCCGTGTCGTAGCCCATTGCTCTCTGCTGGTCCTTTTTGAACCTGCTGTCGAAAGGGTGGAGCGGTAATAAGTCCCGTACGGTTTTGCCCTTATTCATCCATTCGTCCGGTCTGCTCTTGTGGCCCTCGATCTCCGGTGTCAGGCTGTCTGGTCTGTGCTTGTCCTTCACCTCCCTCTCATGCTCCGTGCTGGAGACAGAGGCCGGTCTCTTGCTGCCCAGTTCGTTAGGATTCGGAGCTGATAACGCAGAAGGGAGTCCCATTTGTCCGGGTCTGCCGTTGACAGCGTGTACAGATTGCATGCTCCCATTAACCAAAGGCACTAAATTTGGGGGCACCGTGCTTGTCCTGCGAGGGTTAGGGCTCTGCCGGTTCAGCTCCGGGGGATCGTCAGGTTTGGGGAATCCATTTGGAATAGGAATTCCATTAGCCTGCCTCCCAGACGGATATTCTGGACCAAGTCTTGGCGGCCGATCAGAGGTTAGGGGATAGCGGTCCAGGGGCTGTGGTGGTCGCGATCCGGGATCTCCCGTCGTATGGTTGATGGACTGAATCTCTTTCCCCGAGAGCTGAGTTTTACCCGGTCCCGGAGATCTACCTTCTTGGAAGCCATGTGCCCTTTTTAGCTGCCGCGTAGTCTCAATCACAAACTCAATTCGGTCTGCTCCTTCGTAGTTGACACATCCCCTGCAGACGGGCTCGGTAAAATCCCAGATCATAGCCCACGGCATGCGGGGCAAGTCACATAAATAACATGACTGCCTTCTTGAAGCAGCAACCGCCGCGGACGACATCGCTTCTCCAAAAAATATTTAAAAACCTTCCCCCAAATGCCCACTGATTCAGTGTTACTCTTACTCAAGCAAAAAACCAATGTAACAAGTTCAGATATTCAGCCTTGCTCTCCTGACTGCTAGCAACAACAATTAAGTAGTTAACAAACAGAACTTCATGGCAGTGTGTACTTTACTACGGCGCGCCTCTATCTATCTCTCTCACTACTACTCGGCGAGCTCAATGTGGAGCAGTGACGTCATCGCCGCACACTAAACTTGCGGTTCCAGCTCCGATTCTATTTACTTGATTCTTCGACGGCCCCCCTCTAGCGCATGCTCACTCACACAGACTCTGCCCCCTTTTTATTAAATCAATTGAACTTGTGCCAGGAATACAAGCTCAGACCAAGATTAAAAAAATACTAGTTTAACGGTTTGGGATCGTCCGGATGCGTTTATTATTTTATCGTGTCTTATGTTGACGTTTAACGAATATTCTATTCATATTCCACAGTTTAATGGACGACGCGACGGAGAAGATTTAGTAAAATTTTGGATGTTCATCTGAATACGTGCTTATTTACTTGCTAACTACTGGCAATCGGGACGGAAAATGTTTTCTTCCTGTCGCACTCACAGGGATAAGAGTGGAGGTTTATGCATAGGGAAGAGCGCGAATGGCATATGCAGCTACCCTTGGACTGCATGAATGTTATTTCAGTTGATTTTTTTGCGTGTAAGCGGAAATCTTACGTCTTGTGTGGAATTACATTTGGCTTGTTATTTCTGAATGTAGCCAGGAAAGTGGCTCATTTTTGTGTCACACTGTATATATGAATTTAAGTAGAAAATTATTTGAAAATAAGCAAAAATTAAAACTTCTGCCGATTCGATTTGTTCCTGGTCTCAAGGTGTTAATACCCTTTAATCGGCTAGTCTCAGCCTGCTGGTGGCGTCACCAACCTGCTCCAGCTCCCTGCTGCAACACGCATGCTCACAAAATACGTGACTGTAAGTAATTGGCACTCCGAACCCCATTTAGCAAATCCACATTCCAGTCAGAATGCCAGCGCTGCGTCACACCTTATACTTGCCCCCCAGCCAACCGTGCATTAAACAGCTCATGTTACCAAGGCAGATTCAGTCCTTTCAACCGTTTCGGGATATTTAAAGGAGAAGTGTCTTGTTGTGTTTCAGCACGTTTTTTAATCAATTGACACTTATACCGAATCCATTCTGCTAAGGCAAGTATATGGTTAGCTGTCGCAAAAGTTTTCCTTTGCGCTTTATTCCCATGTATACGTTTTGGGATGCATTATATTATTTGTAAGTTAGAGTTTATTTTATAAGCAAAACTACGCTCTTCAATAAAGGATAGTGGTAACAAATAATGTAGCTTTTCCTTTGGTAGTTTGAACAGTTAGTCTAAGTAGCTGGCTAGGTATGTTTTGTAGATTTTTGGTAAAAACCCCACCCCTAGTTACTTTAAAAAGCGAGTGGGAGGTTTTCCTCCATATACCGAAAATGTTTTCCGCATTTATTATACAGAAAAGCCAAATATTTAGAGCCATGGTTTCGGCCAGCCGAAGTACGTGGGGATTTCCAGATGGTCTTTTTTAAAAACGCCACATGCGTCCCCGAGATTACCGCAAATTCACTTAACGGCTGTCACCGCCGAAACATAAAACTGTGTCACCATGCGGCAGAATGCAAAATAGCGTATAATTGAATGATTGTGAAAGTAAAATAGTCTAAGAAATTGTTCTCTTAGTTGAACTAACCATTAATCTATGCGAATTGTGGACCCTAAAACGAAAAAAAACTGCGCTTCATTTGACTTTGGTTTGGGATATACATAAGATCTTGGATATGAAAACATGAACGTTTAAACCCAGGATCCAGAAACAGTATAAATGCGCACTGCATGTCAGAGGGAAGCAGAGCCGAGCGTGGTCACATTTCACAGCAGGCATCCGTCATATCGCCTCCATTCGAGTTGCTTCGGAGTTCAAAGCGCACTTTTGCAATGTTTACACGTGTGTGATTACAAATGGCGCTCCTGACAGAAGGAGCCTGTCAGCCCGACACGGGGAATGTGCAGGCAGTGTACAGAGAGCAGAAACACCCTTCCTTTCCCTTCCTGAGAAGGAAGTCTGATCGCATGGTTACTATTCGAGCTCAGCACATTTCTGTAGTAGTCGTTTGGATACTTTGTACGTTAACCTTAATTGGGGCAGGAAAAAAACAATCCATAATTTGTTTGCGTTGGACTCGGTCCAAGCGGTTGCAGCTTAACGTACAGCTCCTCGGGTGAGGCAATGCGTCTGAAATCTGCAGACACAAAGCGGGATTTGTTTTTGCAAGCCCTCGTGACGACGTTTGAAAGAGGAAGTTAGATGTTTAGTCACGTACTCATTTCTTACCTCGCCCATCCCTAGAACAACAAACTAAAGCTCTTGGCTGGCGGCCATCTATTCAAGGACATGTGCAGATCCAGAACCCGAATTTCATAAATAGATATTTGAAAACCTCATGCTCCGCCTCCCACTTCTTGGTGTCACTTTCTCTGATACTTTTATGTTTTTCCTCTGCTAACTTAAAGCTCTTTTTTACAAGTGCATAAATGCAGTGTTTAATGAAAGTATGGGTACATTTTGTTCAGAGTTGTCTGCAGTCCTGCTCGTTTACAAGTTTATTAACGGACACAGGATAAATTTTTTAAGAATTTTTTTAATTTGGAAGGTGACTGATGAAATAATTGTTTTTAAATGATCATTTTCACCGGTGGTAATCAGAATGTGAATGCATTATTTATTTATTGTTACAGAATTTGCTTTTTAAAAATCACTTTAATGTGATTATTATTTTTTTAAAGAAAACAAATATGTTAATTACGTGCATGTGGTTAATCATGAGTTAAACGGTATCAGAATGGTATTGCGTGATTCCCGAGTTGTATTGCTGTGCCGATACAACGATAAAGAGTGAAATGGCCTTTCTCTGTTTGAAATGATTGAATCATTTGTCTGTAAGACCTTTGAGTAATTAATAAGTGAAAGAGAAACCCTCGTTTTAAACGGGCAAATGAAAGACTAGCTATGCGGTTCATTCACCTCTAGCAGTATGCTACCACATGCGTTCACACGTGTTCCACAGCTCAGCTCTCTGTGGCGGCAGGGTTCCCTTAGACCAGCCCCTAGGTACCGTGGGTGGGGACAGGGAGGCACCTTTGGAAGTGACTTTGGCGCCAGGGAAAGCAGAAGTTTTACTATTACACCTTCGAGAATCGATTTTGGATTTTAAAAAGCAGTTAGGCTACAGTAGTTTAACTGTTTAGACAGAAATTAAATCTCAGGAAAGTACTGCATGGTGCAATTCTCGTGTTTGACGCATCACGTCTAGGCTCGGATCCTCTGCCCTTCTCAATACAGGTATATAGGTATACACATTTTTGAAGTAATACTTTATTATTATTTATTATTTAAAAATTCCTTTTTTATTTATCATTTTATTATTAATTGTTTTTAAAATAAATTTACACAGGTGCCCTAGTGGTGCACGTGGGTGATTGTGCATCCCAAACCTCTGATGCTACCTCAGAATACCACTGCCCCTGCATCTCCTCCAGCTTTTCACCCCTCAAACCCCCTCAACCCCCACCTGAGAAATGCATGCTCGCATTAGTTGCACACTCTAAGATAAATCGTACCTGTGCCGCCATCTTCCCTAACCCTCCCTGTCCAAGTGCGATATTTTGCACGGACAGGAAGAAGAATCAGATATTTATATGGTAGCAGGATATCGAATTTTGGACTATGTGCCTGATGATGAAAGCTGCAAGTATTAAATGGCCGCCTGCTGGGTCTAAGAGGAAGACGGCCCTTCCTCCAGCGATGTCACAAGCGGGCTGTTGACGAACGCTTCCCTTTTCAATGTCATGAGAGATGCCGGTCTGTGATTCCTCTTCATCGACTCGATCTGCCACAGGAAGGCGTAACCATGGAGATCTCTTTCTCGCCAGGATACCCCAAGTGACAAACCACATCTTGTTTATGGCATTGATGCGATTTTGTACACATCCCCTCCCGGCGTTGTTTTACAACCTGCACTCAAATAAGGAAGTTCGATTTCTCAGACCACTCCCATTCAGTAAAAACAGTGAAATGATGCACGTATGATACAGTTTTTTTAAGTAACACATAGTGCATACTTGCTAATATTATTTTAAGCTCAGTGCACCAGCCCCTACTCCTGAGTGGTATCTAAACCAGACCGCAATGCCTGTTTTTCTGGCTCTCAATATTTCATAAGGCCTCCACAGTCAACAGTGGGTAGGTAGTTTTTCTTTTTTTCCTTCCAGTTTACGTTGTCATCGCTCATAGTCCTTTAAAAGGATACGAGAGAGCGAGAAGAACAGGCAGATTTCAGAGGGTCAGATTGAAACGCCACGATAGACCAGCACATGCTCCAAAAGCAAGATCTCCAACCATGTGAGCTCCGGAGATTCTGCCCTGAAAGGCTGCCTTATTTTGTTAGCTGGAAAAAATTCAGACAGCCCTTCCCTGAAAATAACTGTGTCCCTAAATGGCTTGTGCTGCACTGACAGTTCCCTGGCTCAGACTGCAACCACCACGGAGATTAAGAAAAAAAAAAAAATGATAGCGAAATAACAGCGTGAAAAATTCTGGGTCGGCAAATTGGCGCAGGGGATTAGTATACTAGAATGTGCGGGACACCCTAAATTCCGATTTCGGCATTCCGCGGGGGCCGAGCACGGCCATGGCCTTCACGGAAAACGCCACCCCTGACAGCAATTATAAAATGGAAGACGGATTTAAAAAAAAAAAGAGAAGAATCTTGTGGGGGGGGTGGAGGTTGCGACTGGCCAGCCAGCATCTGGAGGCAGGAGAGGTGATGTCATTGGGGCAGGGTTAGGAGGCTAGAGAAAAACAAGTTGGC
>JAODKF010000068.1:5394186-5405697 GCA_026779585.1 Mormyrus proboscirostris | reverse complement strand
CACCCCCACCCCCCCCCCCCCCCGAGGACACGAGAAAACAAACCAGCCTATGCATCTTCATAAATGGGTAGCACCGGGTGGGTGGAAATAAAAAAAAAATAACAATTTAAATAACAGCAAGCGGATAAACCGCTGACACGGAATGAGGGTGCTGGTCCGCGCCTGGTCAGAGGGGAGCTGCAGGGCGGAGGTGGGACACTCCCACAGAGACTGAAAGGTCACGCTGTAAGCTGATAAATCAGCAAGCAGCCCGGGGCCAGCAGCAGGTCACCCGGTCAGCTGACGCTCGCTACGGCTGCGTCAGGACCATCCATTTGTGCCTCGTTCTCCCTCTCCTTCTTTTTCTTTAAAACTCCGACTGATTTATGAAAGTAAAGCATCTGCTCATAACCGCTACATCAGGGCACACGGCTGGAAACTCCGGCACCACGTAGCCTGATATTATCTCCCCACCCGAATGCCGTCACCTATGGCAACCCATTTACATGAGGTCAACGAGTTGCCATCATTGTTGTTCTCCTCCACCTTCGCCCCTGGCATTTCCCGGTGCTGGAGCCCACGCCAGGTACGCACCACAGACGCCGATCCTCGCCGCTTCGCGGGGACACACTCATTATTATTTCTTGGACATGTGCCGGCATACAAACCGGATTGTTCGCTGGAGGGATTAACGAAAGGGCGCCCGCAGCGTCGGACGTCAACGCTGTTCTGCTCGCCAGCTCCTGTAGCCCCGCAGCCGCCAAGGCCTGGGCGAGGACGGCAAGGGACGCGGACGAGCAGATGTGCGGAACATTAAACTCCGTGGCAGAAAAATGAAAGCCCCAGGACTCATTTCCTGACATCCATGCCGCTCCGTGTGTGAACTCCTCCGCTAATTACGCCAGATGGTGCTTAATATACCGCCCGTACCCAGCCAACACCAATATGCGGTCAGACATACTATATTTCTGAAGGGAAAAATACGTATGCATCTGTTTATTTTGACACGAAATGGCTATATGTTTGTCAAGTAATAAATGGCACTGAATGAGAGGCCCAGGCATACCAGTAGACCATCAAGCACGTAGACCATCAAGCACGTAGACCATCAAGCAAGTAGACCATCAAGCAAGTAGCAAAAAGCCTTGAGTATTTACAGTCAATAAGCCTCATTGAAGATCCTGCTAACAACCTTGGATGATCGGGTTGGATTTTATTACAGGAAAATGGATCAGTACATCAGAGCCTCAGGTTTTACACAGATACGCTGCTGTGGATCTGCTCCTTCTTTACATGCCAGTGCTCATTATGATGCAAACCCTTTCGTTATGGGAAGAATCTATTCATCACCGAACACACACCCCTCTCACTTACATTCACCAGTTTTCCTGAGCTTTCAGCACTGAGTCAGGTCTTTGGACTGAGAGCCAACTTCCAGACTAAACTTCTTGCCATTTCACGCCCCCACCCCATAGCTCTCCCTTCCTTTCCCCCAGGGTGCGTTTGAAAACAGAAGCCCATTTCCATCTGGGCGTTTCCTGCAAGCCCTTCGCTCTTCCACGGAAACGCCCCCCACCATCTACTAAAATGTTTTCCAGGAAGTATGGGCCAAAGGTCCCCCCCCACCCCCCATGCTTGTCAGCAGGTGACTGGGGGCATATTGCCCCGAATGGGGGTTGACCTTTGACCCCTCCACGCCTACCACCGCTCTGTGTAGCTGAGCATTTCGCAGTTTGGAACGAGACTCAGAAACTCTGCACAGCTCAGCACTTAAGATACATTAAGGAACAAAGGGCCCTTTTAGGCTGCAAGGAAAGGGAGTGACATGATCTGGACACGTGCAGGTGAAACAAATCAAACAAAAACACCATTAATGTCCATTAATATAATGGAAATCTTCTTATCCTGCTTTACCACCAAAATGAAATTCGTTGCAGGGCAAAGACTGTAAATATTAACTCAGTATTAGCTGGAACTGTGAACAGTAACCAGTGCGTTGTTTTGCCTTTGCTCTTGCACAAGGGATGCATTATTCAGATCAGCTTACGTAACGTCCAGTTCTATAGTGTTATGGACTTGAGTCAGCTGACCGTTCAGTTCCAACTACGTGTGTCACTTGAACCTGGGCCAAACGTAAACGAGAAGTTCAAATAGGCAACCAGAAGGTTGCGACAGGTTCCTACACATCCTTACAATGCATGTTTCGCTTTTGTTTGGGTCTGTGTTGATGTTGAAGAGCTGAGGAGCCCACTGGTTTTTTGTCGAAAACAGTACTGCACCAAACTGGGGTTCTTCTGTAGGAGACACAGAGACGATGGACACTAGGAACAGTGTACATGAGACGCCAATTTCAATGATCCGCAGACTGAGCCGATTAGCTGCGGCTCTGGCATGCTGGCATTTCCTGTTGCCCGGACGATGTGACACGCACAACCTTCAGTCCTCGTTGGGTTTGCCAGGGACCCTTAAACATCAGTCGTGGTTAGTGGGGTCTGAGGAGCCTGTTGTCAGTGCAGGAGGCGGTCCTTAGCATGAACAATGAACAATGTCTTCCTTATAGCTACCTGGATACCCTATGAACTTTTGTCTTACTGCATATGATGGGAAAACATTTCGGGAAACACCTCCTGCTTGATCTGCCTTGGCGGATGTCCCACCTTTTCTGCGGTGGAGTGGTGTCATCACTGTGACACGGGTCTTATGTAAGGTGTTCTTGGTGCAGTGCCTGCTGATGCGCTGGGACAAGGAGATCCTTGCAAGGGCAGACAGAGCCCTGGGTGTCCTTCCGGTTCTCCTCCGTATCTGGCAACGAGAGGACCAGAGATTCCTATCTAACAGGGGACACGGTGACTGCGCCCCGAAGACAACAGACGGATGTGGGGTCTGACCATTTCTGAGGATAGTACAGTTAGCAGCTTTACAGCAATTTTGACAAAAAAAAAAGACACCAACCATTACCAACTACCCTGTGAGCTCTCTTCTGTAAATGGAGAAATCTAACTTTTTTTTTTTTTAATCAAACCTCATGAGCTACAAATTTCATTTACTCATCAAGCAAGCTTTTTTTTTTGCCCAAATCCCCATCCGCAGCAATAAAACGAAAGTTGATTTATTTAAAGGAGCTAAACACAGGTGGATTAATTGCATTCTTGGTCCTGTGTCGGCCTGATCTGTACATTTGATTATTGAGATGGGACAAACGGCCGAATGCACACGGACGCTGGTAAAGATTCCTTGCGAATTCTGGGATGCGTCACATTTGTGTTCCACGCTGCTCCCCGCTCTCCTCCAGGTCTCCTCTAACCGGTTTCCAAGGAGCTCTTGCTGCCTGGCGAAGTGAGTCATCGGCTTTGCATGGCAGGGGGGGCCACGGAGAGTCAGAGCAGACACCCGGCCCGTCCCCATGGTGACCGGTGCCTCTCAGACACGCCAAGTGCGTTCTCTGCTGCTGGGCTGATTATGTGCATCTCCCCTCTGCTCGTAGCCAGCAAAGCTCAGCCTCTCTGAGATAATGATTCATTTACTGGGAGAGAATGGAAGGACCCTATTTTACATTTTATGTCAGGCTTATGTCCCAATATTTTATGCTTTTTCCTGCTTTTAGGGAAAAACATAAAGTGTGTTACTGAGTAATGGGAAAATAAATTTATGATGACAACCAAATTTAATTGCAATTCACGGATTTATAAAATTTCAACTTGAAATATAATCAGTATTATTGCTGAAGATCAACAGTCTAGCTGTGGTACTGTGTTTTGCTGTAGAAAAAGACTCAGTCAGCTATATTGCTAAAAGCAGGTACAACCCATCTGAGGAAGAGCTCCGAGCTTTTCAGGGCCATCTTTACGTCCCGGTCCCGGTCCCGGTCCCGGTCCTGGTCCCGGTGGGATGACGGTGCCGCCCAGGGACCCAGGGCCCGGAGATGTTCCTGCTGGTGGCCAGCCGGCCGGCCTGTGTGTGTGTGCAGGGCTCTGCCTGTGATGGTGTCACGGGGGGCACGCGGTGGAACACATCCTGGTGATTAACATGAGCAAGAGACAAACACGCTGAGAGTCACAGATCAAAGAGCCCCCTGCTATCCATCTCCCCCCTCCCCCCCCCGCACATTTGGATGCCTTTTTCCTTTTTCACTCCATGTGTCAGACTCTCTCTTTGTTTCCACACATGACCTGCCTCCCCACCACTCCCCCCACCTGCTCTCCTTCTTCCATGCGTGTGCAACCTTCATGCTCCCACGCACGTAACCCAGCCGTTACTCGGCAACCCAGCCCCAGTTAGGAACACCTTGTTGCCACGGCAACTGGGTCCACACATGTGCCAGAGTTTTGCCCGCCTCACCCCTTTGATCTTCCGGATGTTCTGAAGAGCCAGAATGACTATGTGCATCTGGCATGTACACCGTTCACCTCCCCTGTCCCCCCACCCACGCCCTAGTCTTTGCTGTTTGGTTGTGAACTTTTTTTTAAGACTTTTCAAGCACATCGAGCAATAAGCTCAACATTACAACAAGCCCAAATGTGCTTCACTCTTTAAAAATAAATCAGTGCTGTGTGCCCCACTTAAACAAGGCTACTGTTGAATCGTGCAGGAAATTTTCTGACGCTCAAATTTAAGTGCCTCTATATGGAATAGTGCAGCCTCTAGGTGGACATATTTTTGTTAATTTTTTAACAATATATTAATTTGCGAGACCTTTCTTTTTAGAGGCAGGAAACCGCATGCATCAAACCTCATCATATCACCAAAATGCTTGGTAGTTCTGAAATGGTTGTCATGGCTACCCAGTTCCTTTCCTCCACGAGGGATCAATTGATTCCGTATCAAATGAGTTGCCCTTTCTCTCTGCTTCCAGTCCACGTCTTCACTTCAGTTTCACAGCATAAATTATTCAGACCCTGAAGAAAGGGAACGCGTGATCCTCTCGAAGGCACCTACAAAACTCAGGTAACTATACAAAGGGACTGAGAGAGAACAGAGAAAGAGGCGATTCAAAGCAGACATTTGTGCTCTGGAGGGACGTTTTTGATGGCGATGGTCGTCTCAATGGCAAATGTCCTTTCCGGCAGCATAAGGTCAATGCTGTTCATCTTCAACTGCTGACTGTACACAAAGGCTTCCCGCACCTCCACGGGAGCTCTGAACACTGCATCTCTTGCTCAACACACTTTCTGCAAATGTCCCACTGCACAGTGCGGCAGAGCGCTGAAGTGGAGGCGCGTCGCCCTTCATCTGTGCGACGCACAAGTGAAAGAATCCTCTCAAATTTTATGATTCATGTTGAGGGATTTCTCAACTGTTGGGCCTTTGCACCGTTTTACACATCCTTGGTTTAAACAAAAAAAAAGTCCTTGCTGTATGTGAAAACAGCCGGAATAACCAGGATCCGTACTCCTGCAGTGAACTGAAGGGATCAGTGCTGGTTCAGCAGGAACAGGCACCTCAGCGGCACAGCCAGCCAATTTCGTATCCGCGGGTTCTGCACTCCGCAGCAGGGCATTAACGGCATACACACATTATTAGCCAAACTCTCTATCAAATAACGTCACCCCCTTTCCCTGCTGCCCACCTGTGTGGTTGGAGCCTTTAAGGGATGTATTATGGGAGAGAGGGGTCTTCTACACCTACTCTCCAAGACCTGCAGTGGTGGGGGGGGGGGAGAGAACAGATAGTCATTATCATGAATCAAACTGATACTAAACAGCTGATGTCATTGCCAGGCTGGTTCAATGGCTTCTCTCTGGAAATGACATCACCGCCTACCCTCCCCCCCCAAAGTCTGGTTTAGATACCGGGAACCCCTTGAAGAGATGCCAGCAGGCTGGCTGATACCATGGAAGGGGGAGAGCTGGAGAGTGATATAGGCCATGGAGAACTTAAAGGTCACTGCCTCCCTGCGTGATAACTTGGCAAAGGGTTCCATGGTGCCCTGCCCTCCCAGGTGATGAACTCACATCCATTTTGCTCTAGTATTACATGGATGGTGAGCTGGTATTTCTGTCAGCTGGTGCAGATGCCAAGCCTTAATGGAATCCCATCTCTTTCATCCCTTCCAGAACTGACTTGATGGAACAACCAGATCTTCGTAATCACACACTCCCTTCTGCATGAGAATCTGCGCCCTTAATTGGATTTCATTTTTAAGGAGAAATTTATTTATACCATCTCTATTTTAAAATCCATCAACTGCCTGGTTGCATTCACCAGAAGACAAAATGTTCTAAATAAACTGAACCACATTCATTAATCTGTTAAATTTAAACTGTATAACAGGAACTGAAATTAAATACCAGAAAAATCCTGCGACCTTGACCGGGGTGAGCTGTAGAAGGCAGATGGATGGATCCTGGATGACGACGCAATGCTAGGAGTCTCCTTGCTTTTAATTTGGCCCTAATCTCATATAAGGAAAGAATCAATGAAGAAATGGTTATATTTATAAGCTAAAAAAGCCCTGAATGATATCACAGTTGTATATATGTCGTCAGAAACCGTATATAGTTTAAGGTAAACACAAGGAGCTTGTCACAATCTGACAGTTCTTTAGATTGTTGGGGGCGCAGACGGTCATGGCTCTGCATGCTGGAGACAGAGCAGAGCCATGCTGTCGCCGGCTTCGCTGCCAGTTCAAAGGCCTTTGCTACATGGAAGAGGACACTCACAGAACCCGCTGGCAAACAGTGGACACCAGGCAGCCGGCAGACCTTTCAGAAGTCTCGCACACTGCTCGACATGTAATTGGCCAGACGTGGCCAGATGGTATCATGGGATGAGGTATGGAGATGATGCTTTTGAAAGGCATGTTGGAGATATTATTATGCTCTTGAAGCTATGAGTTGCATTTTTGCTGAGGCTAGATTCCTAGCTTGATGACGTTGACGTAACCTTCTCCATCATTCAGCGCTTCCCGGCATAACGTCTGAGTCAGGAAGCACGCAGGACGGGGGCTCACTGGCCCCTTATCCGCACCATGTGGGGAAGGAGCGAGCTCCAACAACCCATTTAACAGCAGATTAAAACGAGAGTAAAAGGATAGTGAGCCAACGACCAGACCCTGAGGCTAAAGGAAGCTTACAAAATACAAAAATTCCATCATGGTGAGGAACACAGATGTGGGAGGACAAAAACACAGACTTCCATCCACACAGTGTCGTTACATAATCATGCACCCAGGAATGGGAAAAAGACCCTTTTTTGGTTAAGGGAACCAAAAGCCGAACACAGCTCTTAACTTTTGCTAGACTGAAGACTCACATGGTTCTCATTCCTTCAGACTATGGACCCGTTTCACTGGAAAAAGCTAGATCTGGAGAATCTCAGCACAAATCCAGATGTTTGTGCACATTTGCATTAGAATCCCTCAAGCACCCAGAAGGCCTAGACTTTATACTGTAGGTTCTCGATGGATAAATATGCAGCAATCCTCTAAATATGCCTTCCAGCACAACTGGCTTGTGGGCTATACAGCAAATGATGAAAAGTTATCATTTTTGCACGTCATATCTTGAAAATGTCCCCTTGTTGTCCGTAATTACCGCTGGGGAATTTAAAATGGTGCCCTTTGTCTCTCCTGTCACATTGCTGCTCTCATGAACGTCGACGGCGAATGTTTGGCACGTGAAATAAATGTGGGAAAATGGTTTATACTGCTAAATGTCGCTAGTTATGTCACAGTGCACATCCCCATCCCCTTGTGAAAAACACAGCCCGTACCCCACCCAAGCTCTGGAAGTGTCCTGTGTGGTATCTTCAGTGGGACCCCACCCATGTCCATAAAGGCACCACAAGGAATTGGCGGAGGGGGCCTGACTGTCTGGGCCGCCTAACCATGTCCCACTATGAGGTTTCTGTAATGACCTTTGCTGCCCTGGCAACAAGCTCACATCCCAGGTTTCCACATGAGCCTAGTCATATTCCGACTAGCTCCAGCTAATCCGCGTCAACGAAGGACGCCCGGGACCCCAACCATGCGGAGCGCTGTGCTAAAAGTACAAATCCTCCATCACTGCATGAGGAGCGGGAGGAAGGGGGGTATCATGGTGACATTTTACCGTGTCGTGGTCGAGGGGTTTAAAAATAAACCTTCTCCCTTGTGCTCCTCCTTGGCCCCCCCAAGCCGGCGTGTCAGGCTGCGGAGACATGGGGTGGAGCCCCTGCTGTGTACAGTGAGCGTGTTTAAAGGACAGAGGCTGCAGACTCCCGGCTGGGTCTTACAGCTAAATTGGAAGGGTTCATTTAGGTCTCCAAAGCCCATGCACACACCTCTCAACCCGTATGAGTCTCTCATCAAAAAGGAAAAACTTAAATGAAGGGGTAAAAGATGAGAAAGCAAGGCAGGGAGGGAGCATAGCATGTCTGAGGCGTGGGGGATGTGGTGCATTGCATCATCGTCTCAATGCCTCTGGCCACCCAAACAGGAAATGGGAGGCGGAGGAGTGGGCTTCGGGGACAAGGAGAAGCAGCACCTCCTGTTTTGCATTCCACAGACCGAGCCACACAGGCTACAGTGGAAGTGAAGTCCTATATTATGGAATAACAGACATTATAGCTCCCCCAATGCCCTTCAATTCCTGCATATACTTCAGGTTGACGATAAAGCCAGATGCTGAATGTTGACGAAAAAATATATGTGGATGTAAAATACTTCATGCGGGGGCTAAGAGTGATTTTGCACGCATTCGGTAGGGCCAGAGCGGCCAAAGCACTCGTTCAGACACAATGAGCAGAAGGGCCTTCCTCCTCAAGAAAAGGCTCTTTTTCCAGTCGAAGCTCACAGATGAATACCAGGGCTCTCCAGAGCTAAGAATGCGTCTGTCTGTGCAAAAGTGAGGCCCCCTTCCTGTCCACCCACCCGCTGTGCCCCCTCGTGAACCCTCCCCCCCAGTCTCTCCCCACTGCTGCTCACCCAGTCATCTGTTTCTTTAGTTCCAAGCAGGCCAAATGGAAAACAGCAACATACTCTCCACCCTTGCCCAGGCAAGCCCCCCCAACCAACCATGTGACTTGCTACAGAGCAGCCAAACCGTGACAATGGGGAAGCTGGCAGTGGGCTCGGCCTTCCGCTAATCCCTCACAACCCCCCCCCCCCCCCCCCCGGACGTGAGTCCTAGTCTGCAGCTGCTGGGATCTGCTACAAGTCGACGCAGGAGACTGCCGGAATGCTAAACAATCCCGCCTGTCTCACGATTTCAAAGCGGCTGGCTAGGCCCGCCCGCAAGCGGAAGGCCGTTGTTTAAAAAACAGCCTGCTTACTTAACCCCGTACTCCCCGACCACAACCCCCCCCCCTTACCCTCCACCTCCCCTCCCCCTGTGTTTTTTTTTTTTGCTTTTCACCAAAAGCGGTATTTCATTCCAGCCTAGATGAACCCCTTCACCCTGATGACTTGGCAAAAAACACCATCTGCTAAGTTTTATTTCATCAGAGCTCCCATCAAAAAAATAAAAAAAAGGGAGAAATCGCTCCCAACAGCCCCCACGCACCCCCCCCAGGGGCTTTCAGATCCCCTGGTGGAACACACATTCCTGCTGCTGGAGTGCCGACTTGGCAGAGCTACGCAGAGTCGTGACCTGACTGCGTCAATATAAATCAACAAAGGAGGATAAGGAAAAAGAAAAAAAACAAACAGTAAAGGGAAACAAAGGTGGCAGGAGAATGTATGTATGCAGCTTGCGTTTGCATCGCGTCTCTTTGGGGGAGGGGGCCACGGCTGAATAGTAACTATTTTGAAGTGGTGAGCAGAGCAGGTCAGATCTCTCCATCTGCAGTCTGCAGCCTCCACCAGCAAAGCCCTTAGGTAAAGTTTTATGGAGAGGGAGGGGAGGATCAGTTTTGGGGAGGCACCCCTCGGCTAATGCTGCCTTGAGGTAATGTAAACAAAGAACCTGAACAAACGGCTAGGCCCCTGAGGAAGAGTTTATTGGGGGGGGGGTGTATATTGCAGGGTGGGGGAGACGGAAAGGCTAAATTACAGTCGGGGAGGGGAGTTATAAATAGGCACGGCCGAATTACTGCACAGCACGCTGCAATCCGGGAAGAATCGTCAGCTGCTTCCCGTTCACATGACGGCTCTGATGGCGCCCCCCCCCCCCCCCAACACGCATATCCAGACACTTTGAAAAGAAAAATGGGTCACCTGAGTGGAAGTTAGCAGGCAGGCAGCGTGCAGACAGCCGTATTTTTAGGACCTTGCTGAGAATTCTAGCGATGAATTGTGGCGGGCTGCTCAACACACGGGTCTTAAAAATCCTGCCTCATATCTCCATCCTTGTATCCAGCCCTGTCTCCTGGAGACACGTCTCTCGTGACCTTAGGGTTTGGCAAGGAGAGGGTGACGTCGGCATACCTCCACCGTGGCATCTCATTCTCCGTCCTTCTCCCTGGATCGACACGGGATCTTACAGATGCTATATCTACTTCAGCTCCCTGCATAGTGCCGAACTCTGTTAATGGGCCGCTCTGTGCCAGAATGGTGACGCGGTTTGCACGGCACACTGAGCTCAACGAACGCCGACCCGTCCTTTCTATTTGCTGACGCTGGCCCGAAGGGGATCGCTCCGCGGGCAATGCTGCAGGTGCCTGCACTGCGGGCATCGCCATGGTCTCCCCGGCGACGTTGAAACCATGGCAACCGGACCATGCGGTTCTGTCACCTATGTCCCCGACGGATCTGACCGACGTATGCTTGACGAGATTCTGCGGTATGTTACAACAAGAAGACGGCATGAGTCTGCGATTCAAAGAATTTCATTTTGAAATAGCAGAACCCGAAGCATAGTGCTACAGATCCTCTCTTAGCCAAGCGGCCCTTCAGCAATCAGAATAAAACATAAAGTGCCAAATTGGACAAAAGACTGTCGCAGTGCAGGCCTGACTAGTCCCCTGCAGTAGCTTGCAGCACCTGATCCGTGTTCCCATTGGGTACCAGTGTCAACATGCTGACAACCCGTGAGGGAGACACACTATTGGCTGCCCTCTCAGATAAGAGGTTTCCTTATGTTTCCTCCATTGTTCCTGGTCACTGAGCGCAGTGAGGCTCCAGCACAATGGTGGGGGCCCATCTTCTTCCCTTGGCCTTTGTGGTAGATGAGTTTGCCGGGATTTGCAGACCGCCAGCTACTCCTACTGAACGAGGCCGGCCACAGCCTGGCCCCACTCAGCCCTCGTTCACTGTGAAACTCCCTACTGAACCCCCCCCCTCCACATCCCCAACCCACATGTTAGCGTACAGCAGATGTTGGGGATCAGAAAGGGATTGCGTAGGGTGGGGGGGTCACCAGGCAGCACGCACACATAGCATGGGATGTTTGTTTACCAGAAAACCCAAGGCCTGGCTGAGGAACAACCAAAAGCTCCCCCCAGCCCACCCCCCCACCCCGGTTCAGGGCTCCATGGGAGCCGTGAGCAGACCTGAACCCAGCTGTCATACCTGCCCCAACCCCATTGGCTTAACCATCCCAACTTGCCCCCCTAACCCCACCCCTGGAGGAGTCTGTACAACAAGGCTCTGCTTCTTCACTTTGGAAACCTCTACGC
>JAODKF010000068.1:5361952-5374893 GCA_026779585.1 Mormyrus proboscirostris | reverse complement strand
GCCAACAGGCCTATGATAAACTTCCAAGACAGCCGCCCCCCCCCCCCCATCACACACAGGACAAGTCGTGACAGCCTGTGGCTGCAGGTTCGAGTCCCAGAAGTTCTGCTGCAGCCCTGCTGTCCGCCAGTAAACTGCCCACTAACGAACATAAAGCAGCTCTGGATGGTGTTCTGAGTGGTTTCTTGTTTGAACAAGCAATGCACATAAATTATGAACCAATCAGAGCCTCCCCCACCCTCACACAGCACACTGACACAGCCATCATGAGAACTGAAATGTCACCGCTAAATCCAGAACAAGACAGGGTGTGACCCTGTTGACCTTTGGCCCTCAGATGACCCGGAAGATGTTGCAGACAGTCCATTTCCTCTCCCTCCCATATCTAGACATCTCACTACTGACACCTCGACGGCAACAGGCCACATCGCCGTCTACTGCAGCCCTGGCCTATCCCATGAACTACTATGCAGAATCTCCTCGGTAATCACCACGGAAACATCGCTCACTGACCGATTTCAGGGCTGGTTCGGCAAGGAGGCGGAAGTGCATGTGCGGTTCGAGCCAACAGCCAATGGAAACGACCCCAGCCGGCCAATTAGAGCGCAGCCTTTGCAGTGAGCAGGAGCTTAGAATCCAGCTAAGTCAGAGAGACGGAAGCCTGGGTAAGAGGCTGAGATCATGGAGCTTCGGCCCACAGATGGGGGGACAAAGATGAGGGCCGACAGCCAGAGCAGAGAGCCCTGGCACAGGGAAGGGCCACGGGGGGGCGGAGCCAGACTCTGCTAGGCCCCCGATAGCACTCGCCAGCACCCATCTGGGCAGAAGAGGTTCCAGCGCTGCCCAACTCGGGTCCAGATTTTGAGTTCTGTCAGTAGTTTCGTCATGCGGATGGAAAGCTGAAGCGTCGAGCACGCCCAGAGCAAAGGGGAGTTGAAGCAGGACCCCCCCCAGGCATCACCACCCCCCTCAGAGCCGCCTGGATTCTCTCGGGGCCTGCCGACCCTCAGGACACCCACTTACCCTGACTTGTCCTGCTTCTCTTCCTGCTCCTCCTCCTGCTCCCCCTCCTGCTCTTCCTCCCCCAAAGGTTCCTGCTTGACAATTTCTTCCTGGGGGCCCAAAGGTTTTTCCTCATCCTCCTCTTCACCCTCCACCTGTTCTTCACCCCTCCGCTCCTCCTCAGCCTTCGGGCTCTTGCCTTCGGGCTCGTCGGCCCCCGCCGGGCTCGGCCTGGCCTCCCTCTCGCCCTGTGGGGAGAGTCTTGGTGTTTCTCACAGATGTGATGCCCTCTGGAGATTCGGACTCACTTTTATGTGCATCTGCAGCCATTAGAACGATATTTTTTTAACTTCGTTTTTTTAGAGGCTGCTGGAAAGTCATCATACCCGGCTTTATTGGCGCAAGTGGCCTCACAGCAGTGTCCCATGAGGTTACTGCTGCTGTACCTTTGAGGGGCATGTTTCAGCAATACAAGATCATGCTGTGAATGGCCAGCTAAAATCCACGTTACTTCTTTAACAGACACTTTCATGCAAAGCGATGTACATTTTGTGAGAATGCAGGGTCAGAGTCCCTGGAAAAATTGTGGATTAAAGGCCCTATTCAAGAGTCCAACGGTGACTCTGATCAAACTGAGTCGCCAGTTTGAATCCTACAGTCGGCAAAGATACAGAAGATCAGAAGAGCCACACTAAACTCCAAACTGCTTAACTGAACGGTAAGGTGACCAATGCTGGGGGATGCTTACCTTGCACACAGTAGACTGCGTCTCGCTGGTCTGGCTCTCAGTGCTAGGCCGCTGCTCCTTTGACTCCACCTCATTAGTCGGCATCGCGGGGGCATTACTCCCCGCCTCCTGCTCCGCCCTCCGCTCCAGCTTGTGGGGGAGATCCATCCGGAAAGAGATGCCGGCGGAGGTGCAGTACTCCTCGAAGCCGTAGAGATACCTAAGGACCAAAGACCAAATTAGACGAAGCAGTCGAACGGGACGTCCCTCCTTATGAGGCTGGACCTTCCTTACTTGACCTCATTTAATCAGGGAATGATTCATGCCGTCCCGACGCCTGCGGGAGAATCCCGGCGCGTGCAGGCAGCTTCCGAGCCGCCGCATGGGCCGGCCAGCTGGAAGCGGGGGCACCCGAAGGGACGGGACCCCATCCAGCACTGCCGGCCGGCTCCGACTGGTGCTGAGCTGCTGTGAGGATCGAGACATAGAGGGGCTCTTGTTGCTGGGATCGCGTGTGTGTGTCACTGGCGGGGGGGTAAAAACTGGCGGCACAGTCTGCACGCAGCTGGTTAACGGTGCCAGAGTGCTGGCGAGCGTCCACCAGCCTAACGCCAACATCACCGCTCCAAAGAGGCGTCAGACGAAGGCGTAGACTTCGGCCACGGTCCCCCCTCACTATATAACAGACAGTGCTGGCTTTGGGCGGGGGAGGGGCTTACTTTCTATAGGCACACTTGACGTTGTAGCCAGCGGCAGAGTTCAGCACTGGTATCCCCAAGTCCTGGTAGACTTGCTTCCAGACCGAACCACTGTCAATCTGGGAGGGGGAGGAAGAAAAGCACTTCAGGTCCTTTGCAGGGCCCAGGACTGGCCAAAAAGAACAGAACCCCAGCAGTCAGACACTCACATTATCAAACCCCCCCAATTTGTGTACTAGCCGGTAGAGCTTGAAGAGGTTGAGGTTCCTGTAGCCCAGCACAGGTCTCTTATTGATGGGTGTACCTAGAGTCAAACAGACATGGTTAAAGGTGCCAAATCCGGCAGCCACGGCAACACGTCTCCTGGGCGACTCGCAGCCAATCAGATCGCAGACTGCGGCATGGCTCACCCCGGTCCTCCATGAACTTGTACAGCTGCTGTACGAAGTTGTCTCTCTCTTCAGGGAAGGGTTCCACTTCCTCCTGTGGGCAGGAAATGGAGAACGGGTGACCTCGGGGCGCCCCCCCACTCCAGGGTCAGCCCCTTCCCCTTGGTTGGGCATGTTTACAAACTCAACCCCCCCACAGATGGGCACAAGTAAAGGAAAAGTGGCCGGCAGAGTTACAGTCTTTTAACTACATGGCGGGAGGCAGGGGGGGACAAATTATAGAACCGCGAGTGCAAAAGGACCATGAAGTTTTTCTGGAGCAGAAAATGAAGCGCTGAATTATAATTTAAAGGACTTAAAAATGAGGAATGTGCTGCTTCTGATACACAAACCCTTCTCATTTTGCAGAAGCACTTTCCATGACCCCGTCGGGGCCCATATCAATGTGCCACCATCCTCCCATCTCCCCCCCCCCACACCAGTTCCTCACAAGCCTCCTTTGGTCTAACTACTTGCTGACGTGTGTAATGAGTAATAGGTTATGGAAGCTGGGTTGGGGAGGGGGGGGTGTTCTGTTAAAGATGCTGTCTGTTCTTTTTTGAAAAAGAAAAAAAAAAAACATTTACTGAAAGTGTGAAAAAAGAAATGGCCAAAATTACACCAGCAGGGGGAGTAGGGGGGATTCCCCACAGCGCTGCGTCAGATTGACGGCTCGGTGTCGGGGTTCCTCAAAGAAGGGAATACCAGGGCAGCTTCTGCGGAGCTCAGCCGGCTGAATACTGTAATCTTGTTTTTAATTTTGCCCGAGAACTTTTAAATACCCCCCCCACATGCCGTAAAAACACAGCTGAACTGCCACTAAGGAGATTTCTAACTGAAGACTTGCGGCGGCCGGGAGAATGATGTGTCAACCAGGAATTAGCGATTTGCCTCCTCTTCTCTGTTGAGTTCCCAGGGAATCACCTCAACTTTGCTGCTGCTTAGTCTTACACTGATTCATATGAGTTCTGTACATGCACTGGGCCCCGATGCCCCACGGCACGCAGGCCGGACCGCACCTCCTCCCCCTCACTGCTGGTGTCCTCCTCACGTTCTTCTTCCTCGTCAGCCTCGTCTTCCTCACTGCTGGAGCTCTCATCCTTCACCTCCGTCCTCCAGGTGTTGGGCACCGTGCCCCACCGCTGGAAGGCCAGCGCCCCCTCCAGGGCTAACGTGAAAGAAAAAAAGAGCTCCATTACGCCATCGCAGTCGGTACATCTGAAGTCTCAGAACATCCCGTTCCTGTGACCCAGAGGGTGATAAGGTGACTTCAGCCCCCTGGTGGCTGTACGGTGTTAGCGATGCCTAACTGGAGAAATTAAGTATAGCGTTGAGCCTGATAAGGCCACATTGTAATAGCAAGATCTGTTCTGACTCGGTGAATATCAGCTGTCAATGAGACACAATCACTGTTTTAAAAGACTGTGGCAGTTGACAATGAACAGCTCTGGATTCATCATTTTCTGTAGAGTGGCTTTTAGGTCTGAGCAATGGCCCTTTGAGAAGCATCCCTAGTGTGTCAGGTTCTTTGTCATGCAGCCTAAACACATTCATAATGTTAAGCTCTCAGATGTGCAAAAAATTTTAGCCACTTTGAGGAAGTTTGAGTACATACCCAAAATGAGGGAAGGCAACATTTTGTGAATTTAAGGCTAGTTTTATCACTTTTTACATTATTGTACCTCAGTATCTATTGTTATTTATTACTCACGTTTGCCTAACAGTTAGACTTTGGACATAGAGAACAATTCTGAATGTGAAAAACAGACATGGAAATTTTGCCAGTGGTCTTTTTGGGCATACACAGCACAGCTATCCCATAATCCCTGTCTCTCCGTCACGCCGTGCAAATCCCACCACAAGGGGGCGGCCTTTCTTACCCTGTCTCAGCCCGGAGTCTGCTTTCGGTACTGACTCGCTGTCCAGCTCACGGATGTCCTTGTGCAGCACAACAGAGCTGTAATGCACAAACACACGCGTGTACACACACACACACACACACACACACACACACACACACACACACACACGGGCGCGCGCACACACACACACTCCCATCAGACTTAATGACAACTATTTTAAGTGAGGTTCATTATAAGACATTAATTTACACAGAATGCTACTGAGAGATGTTAAAATGTTAATTTGGATTTCATTATACTGAGGTTTAATTAAGAAAGACTGAATATCATTTTATTCCATCAAAGGCTACTCACATTACATTTATAACATTCAGCTTAGAGCAATATATGTTGAAGTGGAAAAAGCCTGACACTAGGAGGGATTTCATCCGCTCTCTAAGCATATCACTACTGAAGTGCACCAAGTATGCCTTGTTCAGCATTCAGAAACCTCCTGGTTTTGTTCAGTTTCAATACAGAGACGATTAACGGCAGGACACGTTTTTCAGCTCTTGGTGAACGACTCTCGTTATGGAGTAAAACGTAGTTGCAGGAACAGGCAAATGCTTTCGTTTCTCGGGGTTGTTAAGAAAGGACCAGCACCGTGTGATGGCCTCGCCACAGGTGGGAATAGGTGCTGATTATAACCTCATTGCCTCCAAAAAGCAAGACCAATAGCTTCCTCTCTTTTTAATATCTTTAAGAATGTGCAAATTAAACATGCACTTCAGCTCCAAAGCCCCATATTTCCGATCTCACATTTTCCCTAAATTTATACTTTTTTACTGTCATCCCAGCAGGTGGCGCTAGAGGTGACTAGCTTAGGAAATGCCAACGCGCCACTACAGCCAGCTGTCTGGGTTGGCCGTTATGTTCTTCCTTAAAACAGCAGATCGGAGTAGGGGGGCGGGGGGGTGGGGGGGAGTAGCTGACACGTACGGTCACACAGATTTCGATCGCTCACCTTGACTGTCCAGCCTGTAACGCAAATCTACCCTGGGGACGTCGGAGCTCCGAATAGTGTGACCATCAGCCATTTGTCAGGGGCTGGGGGTGAGGACCCTGCCTCATTTGTCCCCCACACCGGGCATTAGCGTTAAACAGACCCAGACCTGGCGTCCCCGTTGGCCTCCGGCGTACTAGGAAGGCCAGGAGCACCCCCCCCACGCTAAGCGAGGGAAAATCCCAGCATCGCCACGTCCACACAGCTGGCATCTTGCAAAGCCTTTGTCAAGTCACAGAGACAGTGCCCCCCCCCCCCTCACCCCACAGGTACACCCCGTTAGTAAAAGTAATGCGATTTCCCTCTTTCCCGACGTGATTCTCTTCCAGGGCCGCTAACGTGCCAGGCGTTCACACGCGACAGAGGTATGTTAAAAACACCTGCACTCACAATTTGCCGTCCTTGAAGGAGCGGATGAAGACGCTGTCCTTCTTCATGGAGACGTCCTCACTGCAGTCGGGGGAGACGACCTTATTTTATAAGGGGGGGGGAGGTGGGGTTGGAGGGGTGAGAGAACATTTGTTGTTAATGAACTGGAGCAGCATGTAAACAAGAAGAGACTGAAGAGCCCAGATCCCTCCCCAGATACAAGGGCCCCCCCCATCCTAATGCTAAACCATAGGGTGTCACAATCCCACCTAATTAAGGTCTTGACGTCCCCCCCCCCCCACAATATACCACCAGCCATCTGCCCGCTCATGCCAGGCTTCCAATGCCACCCGACAACTCTCCTGGCACCCCCATGCCATGGCCCGCCCTCGGTCGGGGGTGGGGGAGTGAGGATGCCAAAGAACACAAGCCAGAGGGAGCCCCAAGCTCCAGGCAGAGCAATTAACCAGAGTGGAGGTGTCATCCAGAGTGCTGGCAGCACCGTGGCGGGGAGAGACCGCAGGCCCGGAAGAGACCGCAGGCCCGGGAGAGACCGCAGGCCCGGGAGAGACCGCAGGCCCAGCTCCCAGCGGCACCACAATGCACCCAGAAAACCAGCAAGACCATTTTACCCTCTGCACAAGTGACAGCATTTGGTTGTACGTCTGGGTTTGACGGCATCATGTTATATATCATATATAGGTCAACAGGTGTCGCAGTAGGAAGTAGGAAGTGAAGTTCGAGGGGGGAAGTTGCTCTTGTATTAGCTGTTTAAGAGATTCTTGGCTGCGTAAAGAGTGTGAAATCCGAACTTCTGAGGATCGCCAGGAAGAAAAACGCACAACATGCAGACAGATGTCCCATCCAGGCCACCGCATCACAAAGGGAGAATCTTCCAGGACCGCAACTGTCACGTTATGCTGGCATCAGTAAGCGGGGTGTTTCCACGGAGACGGTCACTCGTAAACATTTCTCTTATGCAGCCCCCCCACCCACCCAATTCAAATCAAATAAACCCACAACACGACAGACAAGGGATTGGGAATGAGAGCGTCCATGTGTGTGTGGGCCATTTTGAGTTAAACTCTTTTAAAATGTCACAACAGGCAAAAAAAATAAAAAAATCTGGCTTGGACAGCGGTGGCTGGTTTCCCAAAATCGAGCGCGAGACAGCCCCGCCCGCAGGGCCTCGTTAGGACGCACGACAGAGCCTAATACTTCGCAATCTTCCCGCACCGTTAGCAGATCCCCACATAATGACACGGGACAGCTCCCAGGGCTTCAAAGAGCTCACTCAGGCGCCAGTCTCACCAGAGCCGGGTACCACGTCGTCCTCTTCTTGTCGCCGGAGGTCACGCTTTCCACACACACCACCTTCCCCAGCAGCTCATCATTCAACCGCTGGTCGGCCTCCTCTTCCTCGCTGGAGGATGACGTGGTCTCATCCTCCTGACTGGGGTGCGAGACCGGAGACAGCAGGGCATGCTGGGTAAGATGGCTGTTCCCCTTGTCATAGCTGGCCCACCATACAGTATGATTACATCACATCTTATTTTCAAACCCAGCCTATTTATTTATCGGTTCGTTTCTTATAAGCATCAAGGCTCACAGCCAAGGAGGGGCTTGTCTTGGTGGGCTTGGCCTAATCAATTCTGATTACGCTCAAGAGTAGCTCCTCCCCCAGCTCCGCCCTCTTTATGTCCCAAAGACTCATCTGCTGGCATTGATGCAACTGGGCCCCTCCCACTGCTCTGGGGCACGTCAGGCTCATCCTGTACAGTCATCGCTCATTAGGACTCCGATTCGCACCAACCTCCCCCCCACACCCCCATCTGCGGCCAGTCATCCCAATTGGCCCATTCGTAAGCGGCGACTCACAAGCCACTTTCAATTAATGGGCAGTGCGCTCGCAGCCGGCCGGGCAGATGCCCCCCCCCACCCCCGCAGTCACGGCTCGGCACTCGTGTAAACAACGGCTAATAAGCGGCGGCGGCGTGGCCAGCGAAGAGCCCGCCGCTAATTATCCGCGTAATGGGACGAGGCGCGGCCTGCTGGCAACAGCCCCCTGGCAGAAGTCCCCGCGCCCCGTCAGCTGACAGCTGCCCCTCATGATGTAAATCTCAGCCTAAAGTGTGGGGGGGGGGCTAGAACGGCTTCAACCACTGAAGCTGCCCCCGAAACACCATCTGGCCACCATTAACACACGAGACCCGCTGCTTCTGTCCTTCATGCCCTCCCACTGTGCAGGGGGGGGGCTAGAGGTTGGGCGCTGTCTGCCTAGATGGAATTTCATAAAGTTTACAGGATTTGTGTTTTTTTTTTTTTTTTTTTTTTTTTTTAAACAATACGATGAACCAAAAAAAAAAAATCTGGAACTAAAAGCCTTAATAGAGCTGGCAGACCACCCCTGGGGGGCATATTTGTTTTTAAATAAGCCATCTGACACACCAGTAGCAGGAAGGACCATTTCACAGGCCGCTATGTGCTTTGTGTTCAAAGTCCCCGCGGGGAGATGGACCAATCCCAGAAGGCCCATGTGTCTCCACAGGATCCTCACACATGGCCACAGAGAACCCAGCTGCTGTGACCCCCTCCAGCCCAAGAGGGGTAGCAAATCCACCCAATCACCATAGCTACGTTCTGCTAGCAGGTGGCTGCCCCCCCCCCCCTAAACTTTTCAGCTCCCTATAGTCCAACATTGCCTTTTTATCCTCACATTTGTTAATAAAATAATATAAGCTGTTTTTAAAATGTATATATATATATATTTACAGCAGCACAAATGCGATCTGGTTGTTCACTGCCGAAGGAGACAGAATGGGGGGGCACCGGGGGGCCCAGAACTCACACTGGGTTGGAGCGTCGGCCTCGGCTGCCCTTCTTCCCGATGACTGGTGTTCCAAAGTGCTCGGGGTTCGTCAGGGGCAGTCGGTCAAGCGTCTGAAATGGTGGGGGGGCGGGGGGGGGGATTCACTGTGACTGGCTGGAAGACTAAAGTTAGGGCGAATGCTAACAGGGGGGTGCTACTGCAAGACAGTAGGGGGATCCTGAGACACGGGATCACAGTTCCTATTAGTTATCCACAGTCACATGATGACCAGCCACTCTTTCGGTCACTTACACATTATCCCCCTCAGCCACCAAATCTGTGCAGCTGTTTCCGTAACACCAGCATGCTTTGGCTGAGCTAACACCAAAACCAATGACAGCGGGGCTTTAGAAAGCCTCGTCCGCGCCGCGTGCGCGTCTGTGAGAGGCGGAACATTCCAGAGCCAGTTAAGCGTGAAGCTGGGGCCCGCAGCCACATGCTAACGAGGTCCCGGTAAGCCTCGTAAACATCGGGGGGGGCTGCCTCCCGCCAACAGGCTCACCTCGCTCTCTGCAAAGTGGCGGGCTCCCTTCAGACACAGCGAGGAACGCCTCAGGGTCTTCTCATCACCGTCATCGAACACTGGGGGGGACAGAGAGGCACGGGTGAGGGTGTCGGCCTTAAGAGCGCATGGTCACACGACACCGGTAAAGAACCCCCCCCCCCCTTACCGACTGTGTACAAGCTGGCGTCAGTCAGTTTGTTGATAGTGGCCTCTTGATAAGTCCCATCCTGGTTCCTCACCTCCACCACCGCTCCTACCTATCCAAAGAGACGGCGAGAAAACGGATCAAAGGAAAGAAACGAGTTAAAAGGCCACGCCCACCGCGCCCTGCCTGACAGCCGCCGTAATCTCCTGGCTCACACCGCCGCTCTGCCTGAGCCAAATACAAACCGGCGAACCTGAACTCTGCTGCTTAGGACGTCAGAATGAGAGAGAAAAACACACACGGGATTTGTCATGGCTGTGGAAGGGTGACAGGTGCCAGCTGGCACCTCTATAATGTCTCAGCTCGGCATTATGGGAAAGACGAGACCAAACCAGGCAGGTCACCGCAGCCGGGACCCACTGTTACCCTGACAGGGCTCGTCCGTGACTCAGGGATGCTGCTTGGGGCATATTTTATGGCCAACATGAGACAGATTTTCAGTTAGCTCTGTCGATATTTAACACCATAGACAGAACTTTAACCCTTAATCCTTTAGGAATCAAAATTGTCATAAGAAATCTGAAACAGTGGTGACAAAAATAGCTGATTGACCAGTTTTATTGTGGGGGGACCCTCTCCCACTCAGTGTGGGCAGGATTTAAATATACCTATATGCAATATCAATATGGCATCGCTTTTACTTTTGAAAAAACATTAAAGTGGTAAACATCGCGGTATAGTGTATAGAAGATATGATGGCATGAAATAATGAAAACATTTTTGGGCAGAACTGATGAACTGGGATGAATGGAGGAGATGGACCAATGACGAACCAGCTGCCCATTGACTGTGAGCCAATGACAAACCAGGAAGGAGTCAAAGGGTAACAGGAAATACCCCCGGGAACCCCCAGGCCCCGGGAAAAACTACCTTCAAAAGCCCTCTGATGTTCTCGTCGTGAACCTCCACCGTCGACGAATCCAGTTTGAAGGTCACCTGTGAGACGGGAGAATGGAAAGTGAGGGTATAAATAAGGACGGTAATGTATCTTTTTTGAAAATAAAGGCAGACCCCGCATGCATCACCCGGAGCCTCGCCAAGTGCGTGCCATGCAACGCCGTTACTGGGATCCATTGACAGCTGCTTCCCCCCCTGAATGGTCGGGCGGTTTCACAGACCACCTGTAGCTAGAGGGGGCCAGGGGCATTCCTAGAAACCCTTCGCTTCGAAACTAAACGCCTTGGGCCTGCTTGGGCTGGCACTTTTAATCTGAAGAAATGCAGGTTCCGCTTAGTCAATTTTGCCGATCGGGGGTTGGGATTCCATCAGGAACTTCGTCAACCAGGGGGGCCCCCGGCAGTAAATTTTGGGGCCCTTATACAGTGCTGGGCCCCCACAGCCTGCCATCCAAAGACCTAAGCGCTGGGGCCGTACCTATCCCACAGGGCAGGGAATGATCGGCAGCAAAACAAATCGAAGGGCACACGTCCCTGTGCTCAACCAGAGGAATGTTTTGGCCCCTGCGGCTGTTTCTCAAGCAAAGTGACGAGTTAAGATAAAGATACTTTTATTCGCCATTAATATAAGAGCAGGCCGGTGCCCCTGGGGCTGATCTCATAGTTAAGGGTCTCGATGGCACGATTACTGCTGGGATTTGAACCAACAACCTTGCAGCCAAGGGCACCGATTCCCAACCTGAAGAGCGAAATCCCGCCCACAAACATACTGCTGCCATCTCCTAACACAACAACCGTGGGCGGAAGCTATAAATAAATGTGTTTATATGACATAAACATCAGTAAATTAAACATTAACAATGGAAACCAGCACACAAAAATTCTCATTAAAAATAGCTGAATAGTCAGTTTCATGACATAACGTCACAGTTAAGAACAGTCAAAACAAGGTCGTTTATTTCATTAATTTTGCCCCCCCCTCCCCATCAAAGTGAATAGGTGACCCATGTGGATGGTATTTTTCCCATTCCGGACTGGTCATATTCACAAATTTTGTCGAAGCACCAGATGGGTCTTACCCTGCTCAGCCTGCCGCAGTGAGGAGCCCCCCTTACACTCCGGGCTGCAGGGACCGTCTCACATTTCCCTGACGCTCGATAGAGCGGGGGGACGATCAGCTCCCCCGCCCGCAACCTTGGGGGACCGGGTCGTGCACGAGAAAAGGACTTGGATCACCTTGACTAACAGCCGGATGTAGCCCAGTTGTGTAGCATTTGTGAAGAATCCCCCTCAATTATGTTGTATCCCTGCACTTGTTGCTTTGATTTTTGCATTTTTTATTTGGCTTAAAAAAAAAAAAAAAAAAAAAAGTGTCCGAGCCTGATCCTGTCGCGATCGACGCAACCCTCCCGCAGATAACGGCTGTGCAGAGCTTAGAGTAGTTAGGCGACCCTGTCAAACACAGAGTGTGTAGATTTATTTAATCTGTTCTTCAAACACACACAAAGTCTGCAGCATATGGCCGGGACAGCTCCGACATGGAGTGAGATCAATACATCACGGGGGGGGGGGGGGGAATTAACTTAGCCAAAACAGCCCCAAACCAGCAGCCGGACGCCGTGACGATTCCTGACCTCAATCGCCCTTCTGTAACACCCCCAAACGCTCAGAAAGGGACAGGGCAGCTTGTGGAAGGACATTAAAGAGCCCATTTGCCAACTATTTAAAACTCCCATTCCTTCCTTATTAATGCCTGGCAATTTCATTACAGAATTAGCGTGAGTCATTTCTGGGGCTTGGTTACTCGTAATCCCGTAATTACGCAGTGCCGTTCTGAGCCCGAATAGAACGCGGCTTGAAAGAGCTTCATCTGAGGCACTGTCAGCCGTGCAGGGGGAAAATAATAATAATCATCGAGTTTCCTCCAGCCCTGGGGGAAATCTCCGGGGGGGGGGGCATCTGGGAGTTGGCCACGATGGGACTGGTCTGGGTTTCACTACACCAGAGGCTGCTGCAGATGCCATCTGTGTCTTTCGAGTGTGTGTGTTTGGGGGGGGACTTGACTTGCTTTTCATCTCCCCCCTCCTCTTCCTGTGTGACCAGCTGAAGTGTGTTCCATGCAAAATGAGCCTCCAATCCACTGGGTGGCACCACCAACTACCGGCGATGCAAGCCGCAGTCAGGCTGGCTTACCTTGACTTTCACCAACCGCTTGGCCGTCTTGATCTTGGCCTCGCAGAAGGCGCCGCGGTACTTGGCGCTGACATCGGTGCCAACGGTCAAATAAGGCGGCTCCTCTATAGTCTGAAACAGAAGGGGGAGGGGAGTAAATAAAAGG
>JAODKF010000068.1:5316189-5330232 GCA_026779585.1 Mormyrus proboscirostris | reverse complement strand
AGCATTCCTTGAATCCACAAAAACCATGCAAGGATGCTTGCTTCAGTGTTGCCCCCCCTCATAATTTTAATGCCACCCCATGAATAATTTTCTAGATCCGCCCCTGGTCCTCACACCAGGGTTTGAGTAGCTGACCTGAAGGTTATCCCAGGAACTGGCACACTGGTCCTTTGCGGATAAGATTGGCCACCCCTGGTCTACATTGTCTGGATCAGTGTTTCTCAACCTGGCCCTTGGAGATCTGCACAGTCCACGTTTTGTTCCCTGGCAGACAATGTGGAATGTCTGAGGGTACCTGAGAACCAGGCTGAGAGACACTGGCTGCAGACTGTCCTGTGTGGAGCTGATTTGTATTTTATTTTTTTTCCTCCCTGATTTCTTGTGCTTGACAAAGACAAGCAGAAACAGCTGGATGGATTTCAACAAGGTGACCGGCTGTTATTAGTCCTGAGATGAGGCCATATGTTTCGCTTTTCACTGCGATGGCTGGTTTCGGTGGCTGGGAATGATAACCAGCCAGCCACTCGCACTAATCTGCTGTAATGGACTGTCAGTATTTTAATATCCTCCCCTGTTTCTGGTTGATCTTGACACTTGGTAAGGATTCCAAGAATAGACAATTATACAAAAGAAAACGTCTATTTAGTAAGACTTGCTTCAGATTGGCAGTTTTCCAGCACCTAAAGTTTTAAACGAATACAGGAAGTGTTTCTGCCGTACTTAATGTATGGAAATATTTTCGAATGCTTAAAATGCAGCTGGGAGAACACTGTGAAGTGAAATGTCACCACTAGGTGGTGGCGAGTGCTGCGGACATGTTATTAGCTTTTATATCCAGATTACCCATCACACCTTTCAAAATGGATTAACATCACTGTTCAAGTTTTAAAACAAAAAAAAAATAATGATCTGGTTCACTCAGTGCTGCAGTTTTTATTAAAAACCATTACTGTTGATGTCAAGAGTAGCATGGCTATGTATATGCTAAATATAAGGATTAAATAGTTTTTTCATAATCTTTATTTCAAAGGAATATTTATACAATACTGAATCACCTGTGCATTTGAATTGCTTGCAGCCTGCTGTGAGGAACATCTACGACAACCAGTCTACAAGAAACGGAACTACTTTTCGTGGCGGAAGGGGATCGGACGAGGCGGCGGCGTCCTTATTCACAGATGGTAGAAAAGCATCTAGCAAGCAGAGACGCTGCGAACGGGCAGGGAAGGCAGCTGGCAGGAGGATGTCCGATGCTGCAGCCACCGCCACTTGTGGGATGCGCATCACAGAAGTACTGAAAATTAAACTTTATATATACACTTGCATCTGTTCCGGTGAGATTAAGCGCCTTGGACTACGGCTCGCATGGGTTCGGCCTCAGATTCTGACGTAAAGGACGAGCTAATCCCACCTGCAGCAACCTCCAGCCTCTCCTGCCGTCTCGCTTTCTGTACTGCGAAGTCCCTGTGGGGCAGCTGTCTGTGTGAAATCACTCCTGGCTTGTCTTGGGGGAGGGGGTGGGCATAGTGTTTGTCATCTTAAGACGCCCCCTCGGCGTGTCGTTTTTAAACCTCTCCTAGGGGACACCCAGCTATTCAGTTTGATTTTGCTGTCCTGTCGGTCCCTTCCTCAGCCACGCTGGTGCGTTACGTCTCCCATGTGCGGCCTGGTTGGGGGGGGGGGGGTGTCCTGTAGGAGAGGTTTAAGAGCCTGTGATCTAGGAAATGTAAAAGGAATTAAAATAAAGAACAGAACCAGCCAGTCTGTCATTCTGCAGATTTGTCTCTGGGTTTTGGTGTAATGGGGTCGGTCCCCAGACGCGCCTCTCGATCAGAGTGATGAATGGACCCCCACAGACCCCAGCCGGTGTCCCTGCCGCTCAGCGCCGGGCCCTGGGGCAGCCGCAGGCGTCGCCACACGCCGTCCTCCAGGCCCACATGGATCGCAGCTCCTGGGCAGAGTGCTGGGGCGAGGACAGCATATTGCGCTGGCAGTCCTTCTCGCACAGCCAGCCGGGGTCCTGGAGAGAGGACCGGCTGCGCATCAAGAGCTGCTGCAGCCACCAGAAGCAGATTTATCATCTAATTTTTTGTGTTTTTTTTTTTTTAATGATGGGTGCAGCCAAAAGTGGAGGACAGGGACAAGTGGCTGCTGTCTTTACCGCTTCTGATGGCAGCACTTGGGCATGCAGACGAAGGGGCACATTCATCTAAGGGGACTGGTGCAGCCTTTTTTCCTTCAGGCCCTGCGGGATCGTCTCACGCCGCCAAGCGCGTGTCGTTAAGTGGGCGGAGCTGTTAAATCTACCTGATATTTCTGGGGTCCCACGGCGGCCATCCATATCCCCATGCTGACATCTTCACCCTGTGGGGGGACAGTTACTCTGTGTCGATTTACTCCCCGACTAAAGAAGAGTCTTCCTGTATGCCACTAATACCGGCTTTGCAATAGTTTCCCTCTGCCAGAGCGGCAGGTACCTGGTAGGCCTTGAGTTTATCGCCGTTGTCGGCCAGCCACTGAACGAGGTCCCTGGAGACGACGTAGCCAGAGCCGCAGGCGAAGGCAGGGTAGGCGGGGCTGGCGTACTCCAGCTCCTGCCACTTGCCGACACGATCCACCGCCCAGCTCTGCCTGAAACTGCGTGGCGAGCGTGAGCAGGGGGAGAACAGGCACCTGGGGAACCCCCCCCCCCCCACACTCCAGAAAAAGTAAAGCTCATACTCACTTTCCCCACCAGAAATTGTTCCGCTTCAGTTGCTTTCGGTCTATCTTCATTAGCACGGCGTCCACGTCGATATAGCAATCATCATCCGTCTTCAGGAAAAGGCTGAAGTCAGCCCTTCTCACTGACCTATCAGAGTGTGAGCGGTCACTTTGATTAAAAACCGAAATCCGCTCCCTTAGCTGGAATTTTAAGCGACGAAGAGCCCAAGTCATGTGAAAGAGATTCAGTCCGCGGCTTCGACCGCTGGTCACGCACCACTTGTAAAACTGCAGCAGCTTAGACGGAACGTTCCGGTAGGTGTCCACCACATCGACGAAGACGATGTCACCATGCCGACGGCTCTCCCGTTCCAGCTCCTCCCCCTCCTCCTCCAGCCTGGCTGCGTGCCGCTCTCGGCGGGTCGGACGGCCCCGCAGCATCTCTGACAGAGCCTCCGCGTCTAGCAGAGTTCGGGGGTTAAGACGGCACCTACCGCAAGTCACACCCATCCAGCAGTATCATGGTTCGGCCCGGGGAGCACCCTATTTTGCGATTCGGCCCGTGTCTGTCCCAGCACCGCACTATTACCATATATGGTGAAGGTGAATCCTCCAGCTAGTCCGGGCAGCCCACGGGCGCTCCTGTGGGGCAGCGTGCCCTCCTCCACCTGCAACGTATCACGTACCCCTTAGTCTCCACACACCCACACTGTGTGTGCGTGTGTCTGCATATCTGACAAACTGAACATGTCCCATTCCGACATTGTTTACATTTTACATCAAGAACTCCTGGGTCTTTTTTTTTTGCGTGATCTCCTTCTACTCTCTAATTCCACCCCCACCCGCCAAAAAAATGATCTGTTCCATTTGCACCACCCTCTACGAGCTTCAACATTAGTCACCTATTAATCTCGCACCTTCCCCATTGCCATCGCACCCTCCCCCCGTCACGTCACACACATCCCGCCCTTACCGCGGATAACCTCAGCACCCCCCCGCCGGTGTTGAGCTGCACCCTGGAAATGTCCGCCGTGGTCAGATTGGCTGAGTCCAGGCTCTCCCACACCAGCGAGCCCTCGAAGCCCTGGAGAAACAACGCGGCCAGATGCTGCGCTTTAGGGGACCCCGCACCCTTCCTGAGCCTTCAATATGTCGGCCAATTAGCACAGGCAGCTGTGTTTGTAGAACATTAAACTGGTGTCAAGAGATGTAGGAATATGAAGATCCGTCTGTGTGACAGACATCCAACAACATGCCGTTTGTTCAATTTACGCCAGATTGGACTGGCTGCTCCGACTCTAGCGGCTTGGCTCGGGCCGTTCATCAAACCCAAGGGGTCTAGCCTCCACTTTTCGGGGTCCCGCTGACCCCTTCCTACCCGTGGCAGGATGAATTGCTCCACTGGCTTGTACCACACTCCGTTCACATTGGTGCCGGTGCTGATGGCACTGAAGCGAGCTGTCACCACGGGTTCCTGCAGGGGGCACCAAAGAGCACGCTTTCATGGAAGCGGAAACTTTGAAGACAGGCAGTCGCCCGTCTCCTCGGCTGCAGGATGGGCTGACTTCTGCTTTACTCTAGGTTCTTTTTCTTTTCTTTAAACCAGTCAATAGCTAGATGGGGAATTTACTATTTACTCCTCAGATTTCCACAGGCGCTAATTGAGTGGCGCCTGCACTGGTCTCTGCTACTCCAGCCCAGACAGCCTCCTCTCTCCTGCAGGTCAGAATAGGGTCGTGCAGTGTGCCTCGTTACCACGGCACCACTCACCTCCTGGTCCACCTGGAAAAGCTTGACGGTGATGTTGCCGTGGAGCTCCTGGGCGGGGCCGTCTGGGAAGACACCCAGGCGCGTCACCACCAGGGGGTGCAGCACCTTGAAGTCCAAGCTGAGCACGGAGACTTCGGAAGGGCCGAGGGCAGAGCCGTGCTGCACGGTGAGGACCGCCACCTCCTGGGAATCTGCTGCGAGCCAGAGCCAACACCTGTCAATGCCCCACCCCCACCCCAGCACATTCCCAGAATCCCTGATCCATCACAGCCACGCCTTCATTGCCAAGCTGACAATGCTTTGCGCCTGCTGATCTAAGATCACAGAAGGGGGGGGGGGAGATTATGGGTGCTGGTGGTGAGGCGAAGGGGGGGGGGCTTATTTAAAAAAGACCGGCATATGGGCACGTTCCACATTATTCCTCGCGTCAGCACTCCAAAGCACTTCTCATCCTGGGGGGGAGCTTCCTGTCTAAAGGCAGACTCATCTCAGCAGGGGAGGGGGGACTTCTTAATTAGGAAAAGAACAGTTTATTACCCAGGAGATCAATGGGAAGTACAAGGCTGTTAAAGGGAGGCTACGTTCTATTTTACGGCTTACGGAAAAATAAAAACTTCCCTTTTCCGCAGGCAAGAAGCGATTAAGCGGCAATGCTCTCTAGGTGAGCATCCCCACAGCAGATGTTCTGAACTTGCAGGGAGTGACAGAAATGAAGCCTCGATGCCGGGAGTCGTTCTCTGAACTCGGAGGCTAATTGAAATGCTCGTTTGCAAGGTCTCGTCAGCACAATAATAATAAAAAAAAAAAAAACAAGAAACGGCGCTTCCCTCCAAAGAGTGGAGCGGGGCGAAAGTAGCGCTCGCTGCCAATTAATCGTCCACTTAGCGGGCGCGCTGACCTGAATTCAGAGCTAAAAGCGTAATGGCGTTTTAACGCGCGCAGCACTGCCTGCCACCCAGGAAAGGCATGCTAAAGGTATATTAGACATTCAAAATGACACCTTGTAAACATGACATGTCACCGGTGATAGGTGCTTGTGATGGGCAATTTCCTGACTAACAATGAAGGACTGCTATAAAGTGCGAGTGGGGGGTGCTGTTAACCTTACCGGGTTCGGTGATGTTCAGCAGGGTGCACGAGTACGGGTCCTCCAGGTCCTCCTCGGGTATGGCGCAGCCATGTCTGCCTACGATGAATTTCACCTGCACCCTACGGGCCGGAGGTGTCGGACATGGTCAGACAGCCCAGGAAAAGGACACGTGCTCCATGAATCCATTTGATGCGGTTCATATAACGATAGAACAAACAACATGCTGGATTGGAGTGTTTTAACCTTGTCGGCTACGCACCGTTGTCGGAACTGGGGATGGTCCCTGAGGTACCCCAGCCAGGTGTCCCTTATCGCGGATCTGAGCGCATGGTGGTGACGCGCCGAGAGAACGCCGACCAAAACTTCAGGGGACCGCAGCTGCTGATCTGTCCGATTGAAAGCATTTAACAGGAGAAAGGGTTCATGCGTCTCCCTGACAGAACTGACACCCCTGTGTTGCAGGTGGCAAATTGTTAAACGCAGTGGTTTTACAAGATCTCGGAAGGAGCCCGAATTACACAGCATCTGGGGACAGAAAAATCACAATTCAGATGCCTGACGATCCATGAAAAGTAGACGGTTCCAAAGGGGATATAACAGTACAGCAACCCGTATCGCCTGCTCAACGAGACGTATCCCTCCGGTACCTGATGTGTAACGGAGTAATTAAAGCCGCTTAAAAACGCAACTTACCCCGTTCTGCAAAGTATAGCAATCCATCGCATCAGTACAATAAGTATCATTAAGGTGCGGCGCTAAATAAAATCAATCATAGAGCTGTCATCTCTGATAAGAATATGGACTGAAATGCACCGCTTGCCGTCAGCCAACAAACGCCCCACCGAACCAGAGATGCACGCATCTTTACATCCGTTGCGAAAAGCTGCAGTTTGAGATTGTTTCGTTTGAAATGCAAAGTCTTACACGTATCAGTTCAAAGCGATGCAAAAATACCTTAAAGGGACGGGAAACTGGAGCATAATCGGGCCCCGCTCGCGATAACGGTGAAAAGTTCGGGAAACTGCATGAGACACGTACCTGAATCCTGCAAATCCAAGAAGAAGGCGGCTCTGTTCGCCAGCAGCCACAGATGCAGCACAACGGCGACGGCACACGGACACAGCAGCAATGCTAGACTTCGCATGGACGGGCTCCTGGCGGTGGCTCCCCCGCGCTGGACAGGCCGTCTGTAAAGCGGCACTCGGCGGAGCGCCTCTAAAAAGCATAACTCCGCTTCCGAAAGCGATGCTCCGACTCCCGTCCCGTGTCCGCCTCCTGCGGGCGCCGCGAGCCTCCCGACCACCGCGCAGCCAATGGGAAGCGACGGGGCGGCTTCGCTGAGCTTCCTGGGGCTTGAAGTCGGCACCGGAGACACCTAGAGCCGGTGTCCAGCGTAATGGAGAGGCTGCGAGGAGGGCTTGCGGTTACCTTGCAACAAAGCAGTTAACCCGTTAGTCCCTGTTAATCAGTTCCCACTTGCAAGCATTCATTTAAAATAGCACACGGGTTTTGCACATCATAGGGGAGTATCATGTTAAAAATGAGCCGACGCTGATGACTATAACTGTCACTTTATGTAGATTTACCACAAAACTGCAAAGTGTTGACTGTATTCGACTTGTCGTTTAAAGAAGTTCCGCTAGGGGTCAGAATTTCCCCAGACAGACAGATTTCTGCGATCGGCAGTGAATATTGATTTACAGAATTTTGAGGAATTACGGTGACGAGCGGAGATTCTTTCTCAATTTCTTTTATTAAAATTATTTCATCTACTTATGAACACCCGTTCGGTTCCAAGCCAGCAGCAGACCTTTCATCATGGTTTTTAGTCTTCCAAAACGGTACAGATGAGAGAAACATCAATGAGTTGTGTTGTGTTCAGCATCTGTTTGCAGTCATCGAAATAGTAACGAGATATGAGATTAAGAGAAAGGGTTAGTGTTTTTCCTATTAAAAGTTAAACGTCAGGGAAAACAAACATAACACTAAAATATTTCAGTGCAGGGTAATGGTGGGACATTTAAAGATTTTATAAATTAGCTTCGTCCTTAAATTTGTCATTGCTTGAGCCACAGCCCATCTAAACAGGCACCTTAATCAATGTGCAGTTCACATTTTGAAACATGGGCTATACATCAAGTAAAGCAGTCATATTTTATTAAAAACCTACTGGTGGTTAAAATTTATGCGTGATGATGAAAACAAACATTAAGACTCCTCGTTTTGCAGCATTAAACATGAGCTTACGCTAGCGTAGCGTCCTGACAGATGAGCATTAGAAATGGCCCTGAGCCCGGGGTTCGGAATCGCTGAGAGCGCGTGCGAAGGGGCTCGGTGGTGGTGCGGAGAAGAAGCCAGGGCCGCGTTGACAGCTCCAGTCAGACTGACGTAATTATCAGCCGCACGGCGCCACAGCGCGGCTGCAGTGCCCCCCGGCTTTGTGCCGAGGGACGCGAATGAAAGCTTCCCGCAGAACAATGCACGGTGGCGCTGTGCAAGGACACAAGTCGGTCTCCAAGACAACCGCGCGGGGTCTGCGCGCTCCTCGTGAATAAATCCCTCTCTCATCAGATGCTGGATTGCAGCCGGCGAACGGGGCGCGCTGGGGTTACTTTCTGCAGCGCGCTCCGGTCAACCCACCTGTCTGCGCGCATGGAGCGCGCGCCCGCGGTTTGTCACGCGTCCAGCCGCTAACAGGGCCGCTAGGAGGAGCCGGGTCAGCTGCAGGGGTCGAGGTCAAATGTCCGGTATCACTATAACTGCCATAGTTATAATGGCAGCCACGCTGAAATATTCAAACTCTGTGATACACACACCTGATGTCACCAAAACATGCAATGACAAGCGTTAAATTCATAATGACCCTAATTTTTAAATAGTATTGACAGAAAGAATTTAAGTTGCAGTCATTTTTTTAGTTGCATCGTCATCATTTAATACATATATCTATATATAATATATACATACATTGATGAGCATATACACACACACACACACACACACACATAATCTAGTTGTATCATTTGACGATCCATCCATCTATATGCACACATGTAGCCAGATGGTGACACATTAGCAGGAAACTAAAAATCATGCTGTGCAGCTTTTTCATGACCTTGCATTAATGTAAAAGTCTGACAGATAAATACTAATTAAATTCTAACTAGATAAATTGACTGCAAATAATAAAAATATAAGGGATGCCAGCTGATATGGATAAACGGACCCTAAGTGTAATACTTTCCTTGGCTCAGCAGTCTTGCTGCTTATTACGTTTATAAATGGAACATTTCTCAGACTCCCAGCATTATGTTCAGAGTAACGGGTTGAAAATATGCCTGCAACGCAGACTGTGAAGTTTATCAAGCTAAAAATAAATTTACTGTACTCACTTCAAACTGTCCTTGACCTGAATGAGTTATGGAGCAGTTTACATTTGCATCACATTAAAGTGTCATGGGGACCAAACACAATCTTCTGATTCCTGCATTCACTTTTTTTTTTGGGGTGGGGGGTGGTGTTGAAATATAGCAGCTTTCAGGTAGTTTCCTGTCCCTAGACAGCCGGCAGCAGTGTTGTCACAGAACAAACAGACCCGGATGTGTGTAAGTGAAACGTGTGCAAATGAGAGGATTCAGGCCGACCTGGTGACGCACTGCCAATAGACTGGGGCTGCCAGGCCTCCCGGGACAGTGCAGGGGGCCCTCAGAGCAGAGGAGCCACATCGCGGGCAGGTCTCCTCCGGCCTGCCTGGGCCGGGTCAGGTCGGCTGACACCGAGGTGACAGGGGCGCACTCAAAAGGGAGCCTGGCTCTAAATCAGTGGACGATACACATCCAAAAATAGCAAAACAAACATGTGGTGGTACTGGCTGCTAGAATGTGGGACTATAGTACAGCTATTTCTGGCATCCAAATAATTCACAAAGCACCAGCGAAAACTACATGTTGATTCCTAATTTTAGTACCATTGCAGTCTATTATCCATTTTGCTGCCTCTTTTCCGTGGTATTTTTAGATAGATCGGGAGACAACCTGGCAGACGGTCAAGTCCAGTTCTCTTGGCTCAACTCTGTTCCTCTTAAGAGCATTAAAAAAATGCATGAGAAAATGTTTCAGACCTTTATGCAGTCAAAACATTCCTCCGTTTGCTCCTTTTTCGGGCTTCGCGCTGGCTAAGCACACTATGAAATGCGATGTGAACATAATTACTCTCCTTTTGCGGTTTTGAGTGCTTCTGAATAATCGTGCCTGTTGGAAGCTCCCAATAGGGGCTTATGCAAATCTCAATTAGCTTCTTTCCGCAAAAAGCCAGGCAAAGTCAGTCCTAATTCCTCCTGTTCGTGAGATGCTGCCTCTCTGCCCCCCCCCCCCCTTCCCCATCGCAGATTCCAGGGGTCCCTTCAGTGTGGAGCGAGTCACAGCATGACCCGTGACAGAAAGGAAAAGCGTGCAGATGTTGTTGAGCGATGGCCTTGGACCCCCTTCCACTGTTCACTTGTTTGTTTTGCTTTTTAAGTGGTGACACTTCAGTCAAAGCAGGGGATTGTTAAAGCCCCACCCTTTAAGTCTATATTCCAGGACACTTATCTATAGTAAAATTCTTTGCGAAAGAAGGGTCCCTGGAGCAACTAGGGGTTAAAGGCCTTGTTGAGGAGTCCAACGGTGAAAATACTCTGCCGACTCAGGGATTTGAACTGCCAACCTTCCGATCACAACCACTGTAGAGTCGTTCCAGCTAAAAGAATAGCAGTTCGACCACTCATGGGACGTGAACCAGCAACCATCACATTACATGGTCCCTTCCGATTACTGCTGGGTTCTTTTGTGGCTCCATCTGGCAAACATTCCAGAAACATGCGCAAAAATAACCCACTACAAGACATCTGATGGGAAAGCCTAAATCCGTGGCCCAATCGCACAGAATCACAGCACCAGTAATGACCAATGCCAAGCTCAGTGAGAAACTCTCTAATTAGCATGTGTGGCAGGTGGTCACGTAACCATTGTGTTAACGAGGGCTCCTCGACTCCGCATCGACTTTACTCCCACCCTCCCTGAATCCACTGACCTTCTCTCGGAAACGATGGAGGACATCTCCAAGCACAGCGCACCGTGGATATGCGAGAGAGGCTCCGTCAAAACCCCCCAGGCAACCCAAATTCTCAGAGAAATTGGACGGGCATGGAGGAAATAAGAAATGGCCGAAATGCGACACCAACACAAACGCTCAGCTTGTTCGCTCCTCCGCCCGCGTTTGTTATTATGAAACATCTGTTTCCCCTGGCTGTATAATGATTAGAAACGCCGATTTCATCCTGTAAGCAGATTGTGCAAGTAAGATGTTAATTGATGGGACTCCAGTGGCATGAAACCCCAGAGTCACAACGAAAACTGCCCCCAGAAGGACCCGCGGGGTGGGTAATAGCATGGCCAGCTTCCTAATGCAGAGCATTCCAGCCTACAAACGGCAGAGGTAATTCAGACATTTTGAAGTAGAGACATCTGGAGACCCCGAGCTCACTCATGTGAAAGTAAATGAGAGCGAGCGGCTTTCACCAGACTGAACGACGGACCAAAAAGCAGCACTGGAGTGTGGGGAGAGGGCGGGGGGGGCTCTAAGGGGGTGGCTGTGTAACCGTGGGCAGCGCTGTTCGTGGAAAGAAGGATGAGTCACGGAGGCTAAACATGGCAGGCCTCCGCCGGAGAACCTGCCGGAAATGCCGCAGAAGGAAACCCGAGCCGATTCGGGTGTGCGGGGAGCGACGGCGAGTGGAGCCTGACACCACCACTGGGCGTTCACAGCCTCTGCGGCGAGGGGGAGTTTGACAGGGCCTCCGCAGAGGAGGAGCCGGCAGCGACGGCCTATTCCAGGAGGTGCGGAGTCAGTGACAAGCACTTGGACCGCTGTGCTTATTATTCCCAGCGAAAGTGGCTCACTGGCACGAGAGGAGGAGCTGCCCCCCTCCACAGCCCCCCAGGCCTGAGAGATACTGTCGTCATGGTGATCTCCAGTGGGAAAGATCAGGAAGCCGCTGTTGCGCCTTTAGGTATCCAGGCTTGAGTTGTGTGACCTCGGCTTCTGTCGGCAACGACAGGGAGGCGTGAGAAAGACTGCGGCTGCAAACAGGAGGTGGTTCGCAGTGATTTGCCACCATGACACTGCAGGAGAGGAAGGATGAAGGAGCCCGGAGGCCCTGCCCTAGGCTCGCCATGACAACCAACAGGACCCCGATCTCTTAAGCAGCCAAATGTAAGCATAGGGGCTTTCATCTGCATTAGCTTATCCACATTTTATATTTCAGATGCTAAACCTGGGCTGAATACAACGGAAACCAAGAGCTCGCTACCCTGGTCGGGGACCACAGGGTTCACCTTTCCAAAAGTGCAAGTGATCCACACTCTGTTAATATACTACTTTTTTTTTTTTTTAAACTGAACATCAATCCTTACAACAGGCACAGTGCCGGAGTAGCTGACAGCTAATGCTGAGCTGTAATTATATACCAGTTAAACTGTTTGTCAAATTGAGTGCTAATGGTTATGGAGCTACTAATTTCCAGCAGAAAGGGAGTATTCATCACATACACAAGCCCCTGCGGTTTCCCGTGTGTCCCCCCACTTCAGCCTGACATAATTACAGCCCTCCGCATCACAGTGAGCCAAATCGTGCTCCGTAGGACTACCCGGAACCGGCAATCAGCTACATTTATACGGATTCATTCAGGCGCGGTGGGCATGGGGACTCGCCGGGCCAGACGCGGGGAGCTAGCGTGCTCCCGCCTCAGCCCGCCTCAGCCCGCCTCAGCCCACCTCGAGTGCAGAGGTGACGGACCTGACAGCCAGGCCGATCCCAGGTTCTCCAACCATCTGCAATTTCAGAATTATACCCAGGGGGAAGAAACGGTGACACTGTGAAGGAACAAAGGCTTCACTTATCCTCCTGAAGAACAGGCTCCCCCAGTCACCATAACGTTAGCTAATTATCGACTGAAACTGGGCCACGCTCACCATTTCATCATGCTTACATTACTCAGTACCAAAGATAAAATCTCTCTCCCCCACCATATTTAGTAAATGAATGCGAAATAGACATGTGCTAATTGACTAACAATTTCCCTCGATCGCCGTGGGAACTGCAGCTTGCCGAGTCTTTACATCAGCACGGCCTCCCAGCTGATCCATCACGAAACCTGAGTTTCTATTTTGAGTGAAACACCGCAGGCTGTGAAGCTCTCGACATAAACCCCCCCCCCCCCCGGGTTCCCCCCACAGTCCTTGGTGAGCGAGATCAACCAATCAGGAAGACGCATAATGGGATTTGGGGCAAGAGATCAGTCAATCACCTGACACTCTGGCAAACATCCAAATGTTTAAATGCCTCTAACCCCTACTGATGTCACGAGCCGCACGGGTCAATTAACGGCAGGCTCGTTAACACGATTAACGAGCGGAGAACACTGCGGAAACACACAGCTGTGGGTTACTTACCTACACCGTCCTCTCCCGCACACATCTGGCAGAATCATATCTTTACTTACCTTCAATGCAGGGCAAAGAAAACAGATTTCCTGTTGGTTGCTATAGACTCCGTATTCCCGGCCTAGCATAACAGTCAAGAGCAGAAATTAAGCAAGCTTCATTATGTCTTAATAAAATATAATAAAACTCCATTAATTAGAATATATTGCCAGTCAAACAGCAGATATTTCCCTGGTCAGGCAATTCTCAGTAAATCCCCTCTTACTGCAATGTTTGTACAACAGAAGCCAGAAAGCAGAACCCTCTGGCCTGCTCTGTAAAGCCACATGCCAATTCCACTAATTAGCACTTAATCTACATTACGAATTAATTGCCTGTATTAAGCCTTTAAACTCTTAAAGGCTGTGGCCCCATCGCATAATCAGCGCTGACGAGAAACCGTAGCTTGCATTCTACAGAAGGTGGACTCGCCAATAAAGAGCTGTTGTGTGACCGTGCAGCGGATTAAACTCACCTCGGTCTTCCCAGGAGGGGCTCCGATGGCCCGTTTCATGCTACACCACTGGATTAAGAGGCGACACTAAACTGATTCCCAGCAGCCACAGGGGACATGGGCTCTTGCGTCACCCCTCGCTAACCATGCATATTATTACACGTTTTTCTCTAAAATGTGGAAAATAAACTTGGGAGCGTTTCAGATGACCGGAGAACAATGCAGCTCACAGCGCGCATCTACGGCCGGCCTCTGGAAATGCGACATGACGAGTGTGGCGTGATCTGTTGATTACTAATAAGGGGTAGAGTTGGTACTGAGAGCCACACGCACCGTGTCCCGCAGGAAGGAGAGTGGCGGGGGGACTCCCGCAGAGCCAGGCACGGTGACAGAGACGCTATCAAACAAAGCACACACATGTAGCGTATAAGCCAATCAGTAATCAGGGTGACAAATGGGAAATTAGGGAAAAAAAGAGAACTTTTCTCAGTTCAAGGACCGGCTTT
>JAODKF010000068.1:5261929-5289279 GCA_026779585.1 Mormyrus proboscirostris | reverse complement strand
ACTTTAAGAAATATTTGTTCATTTTTGTGAAAGCCATTACTGAATAAAACTAAGAAGCAGACTTCCTGGTTTCTTCCTGTAGCGTTCTGGCAAAGCTTTTCTTAGAGTAACATGACCGTTATATTTTCCTGTTCTTAGCAAACTCAAACAATGCCCCTACAGCACTAACTGCAGACAGTCTGTAATGTTAACTGAAATTTATTTATTAAAATGTCTCATTTAATGCTTAGTAGTTGATAAAGAGGAAAAAAAATATTGGATTGCTATTGGTAGAAAAAAAAAAATCGCTCCATCTCTAATAACCAATGCTATATAGAGAGTCGCAATCTGGGAGGAAATCCCAAAATGCAGTGTTCAAAGGAGCAGGTCTACAAAAATGCAGCATTTTAATAATGTGAGTTCTTTAATACTTCTTGTAAAACATGCCCGACAGAATCATAGGAAAAATTAAGTAAAAAATGGAAAATACATAAAAAAAAATAAAAAAAAATCATAAACGTCGCGTAATAAAAACAAATCAAGGAGAATTTCAAAGGTTGGATGGATATAGCAAAACAAAAGATGGGTGGGGGGGTGGGCGAGCATCGAGTTATTTGTAGAAGGGCACCATGGGAGATCAAAGTCTGACTAGCACCCGTGCGTCACTGAGGAAGGGTGGGACGTGGGTGTGGCAGGGGTGACAGCTGGGGCGACACGCTCACCGTTGAAGAGCAGCAAGCTGCCGATGTCCCAGCCCCCGCCCAGCCTGGCCACGTCCTCGGGGGCCGGCAGGCAGTGGCCCAGCATGCAGAAGGTCTTATTGCTATCAGAGGACAGGCCCGGTTTCCGGGGCAGCATGTAGTCCAGGGAGACCTCACACTTTCTGCAGACACACAAGCACGTGGTGAGACGCTGGCCGGCCGCCTGCCACCACCACACACACTCATTTCTTATGTTAACAAATATTAAACATCAAGAAGTGGAAAATTCAGGTCCAAAAAGTGTAAATAAAGACCAAAATTTTGTTCCAACCAACCAGATCAGCACTCTGTGAATGTGACTCTTTATACTGAACTGATCGGTTGAAGCAAAATCTTGGCCTGGATTGGTATTTTCTGACCCTGAACTCATTAACTCTGTTAAAAGTTAAGAAACGGGTAGGGGAAATAAAAAAATAAATCGAAGACGTCTTCTTTTATACGGTATTAAAATGGACCACAAAGGCCAGAAACGCCTTTAAAAATGCCAGCAGAGAAATTGGCAAAGGAACTTATTGTGAATTATTCTGTTAAATCCTGGCCCAACGCAAGAGAAGAAGCTGTTCTGAAAAGCAGGGCAAATCAACATCAGGCATGGGTGTGGGCAGCCTACCTGACACCACACACCCAGAGTGTCACCGTGCCGTGGATGTTTTTCTTGCCCTCGGGCTGCTGTGTGTAGGTGAGCGCCAGATGCTGCCACCTTCCGGGCACGAGGAGGCCCTCTGGCGATTCGGCCTGCGCCAGGAGTCCGGCCTTCATCTCATCATTCGGATCCATGCAGATCCTTAGAGAGATGACCCGAGACAGGGAAAGCCAGAGAAAAGGAAAGTAAATCCCCACTGATCTGGAAGCCACATTCATAGTTCGACCTGATTTATGCTGTTATACCTTGCTATACATGACATCCGTCCATCCTTCCGTCCAATCATCCATCCATCCATCCATCTATCCTCCCTACCCTGGGGGTGTCAGATGACAGTGAGTCCTATATTTAAATAAATAAACCCTGGAATAACTGGCTGCATCCCCAATAACGAAATGAAGAAGCTGGCCCTGGGCCTGCTCAGGCTCACCTGAAGGTGAAGGTGCCTGTGCAGAGGTCAGCCCACACCTGCAGCATGAGCGCCTTCGAGCCCAGCGAGATGATGTGGAGGAAGCCCTGCTCCACCAGCCGGTCCAGGCAGCGAGATGAGATGAGGCGCTCAGCCCCCAGCGACGGCTCTTCCTCTGGAACGGACAAGCACACGTGGGGCTCCGTGCTGCCTCTCTCAACAGAAGAGTGTCTCGTCTAACATCTGTGCCATGACTGCCATTAGAGCCATTTCGAGAGACGGAGGAGATGCGGCAGAGCAGTTTGAGGACAGACTCTGGAGCGATGTGTTAATGGCTTCCATTTCTCTGCGGTAATAGCGTAAAGTGAATTTTACTGCGGGGGCACGATGGAGCCATCAGGCCGAATGGCAGGCAGGACAAACGAGAAAGACCCGGAGTACCTGTGCTCTCCATACTGCTGTTCCTCATTGGTCCTGGCTTCCTCTTCAAATACCCGGGTTCAGGGGGTCCCTCACCCCGGGATGTAATGTGGGCCCTGAGCCACAGGGATGTGCTGAAGCCGTTGGCCATATGCGGCCAGCAGTTCTGCCCCACCAGTGGCAAATGGATGGGAGCCACGTGCCAGGGTGAGGCAAGCTGGTGGCCCGCCCGGCCGTCGGCCTCTGCCTCCCGTCGACCCGAGGTCAGCCTGCCCCGCCATAACAGCCCCATGGACTTGGAACTACCCGGTGCCCCCCAGGCCACACCGGCTTTGGGCCCAGGGGAGACGACACTCGTGGTAGAGGTACCAGGCACCAGCGGGAAAGACAGGTAGTGCAGCGGTTCCATATCCATGTTGGCCTCCACGATTTGGAGAACTCCCCTCAGCAGGATCTCCTGTGGGCCGTTGAGAGGGATCAGGAATGTGTGCGGAGGAGAAGAGGCACCAGAAACCATTTCAAAATGATCTACCTTCGTTAAATTAGCCAAATTGTGAGACACAAAGACAATTGTAGGTTTCCCTTATTTTCTGACTGCAACAATAAAGCTGCAATATTAGACTTTCCCAAGACAAACCACTTTAATCCAGACTGATGTTTGCCATCTAATCTTGGGAACAAAAAGCTTGTGGTTGGTGTTCAAATGAGAGCAGATACACACCAGCCTTCACTATCACATTGGTACGGAAAACTCCTAGTAACCTCATATCGGGTTTTTTCTTTTTTTTGGGGGGGAGGGACTACTGGAACAAAGATCTAATCAGACACATCCCAAAGGTGCAAAACCATCATGTCAAAAGCTCATCTTGACCATCCTTTGATTAGTAAATTGTCAAGTCTGTCAGTAGATATCCTCATTAAAGGGCCTCACTGAACCATATTTAGGCTTCAGATCTTCATGTAATATATTTTCTTGTTTCTGCATGGGTGTCCTCAAGAGGGCAACCCTTACCGTGGGGGGTGTCTGCTCTAAGAAGAGCCGGATCAGCATGGAGAGCTCCTCCGCCGTGATGCGCTCACTCAGCATGGCAACCAGCAGTTCCATCAGCAGAACCTGGCACCCTGCACAGACAGCCAGCCACAGGTTATTCCAGAGTCTTCAGGCAGCACCCATCCACAACCAGCACAGAGAAACATTGGTCAAGTGTGGACAGACACATTGATCATTTTCAGTCTAAACCAGTGATTCCCAATCCGGCCTATGCGACCCGAAGACGGTCCATGTTTTAGTTCCTACCGGAAGCTGGGATGGAACAAAAACGTGGAATGTCTGTGGGTCCCTGAGGACCAGGTCTGGAAACATTGGTCTAAACCAGGGGTGTCAAATTCCAGTCCTGGAGGGTCAGAGTTTTTGGTTTACCCTTGTTTAACACACTTGATTCAACTCCTTGTGCTAATTACCACACAGCTCTTGAGCCAAATTGTTTGTGGTAGAATAGGAAAAAAGTTACACAGGGCTGCGGCCCCCCAGGACTGGAGTTTGACACCCCAGGTCTAAAGTATGTGCAGAACCACCAACAATACTGGAGGCTGAGAACACATACCCTTGGAAGAATGGTCCGTCTGGTTCAAGACATTCTGGAACCCCCCCAGGATAGTTTTCACTGCACCCTGTTGGGGGGGGGGGGTGTCAGCTTTTCAGAAAGCATAAACAACACCTCACTACAGAGGCTACAGGTTAAAAGTCTTCTAGAGGCCACTGGAGACTAAATCACTGAGCTAGTCTATGATACATCGATCTGACACTGAACCCCAAGTGACCCCCTACATGACCCCCACATAATTAAGAAGAAAAAAAAAAAACAATGAAAGGGAGACGATACAACAGTAGTGGTCTTGCATACTGGAATCAATGCTGCAAGATAAAATAAAGACAGTAGGGGGCGCAAGAGGATGGAAAAAGGAGTAAGGGTCAAGTAAGGTGTTTTTAACCAACAGAAAGTGCATAATAAAACTAGAGAAAGGAACAGAGCTTAAGTAGTGGGAGGGGTAGGAGGCGGCAATGGCAATCCTGACCTGCTGGTAGAGCAGCGCGGCATTGCGGGGGTGACTGCGGACAGCTCCCAGGAGGCCCCGGAGCACATGCCTGAGCACCTCCAGCTCTGGGGAGCCGGCAGAGAGGAGCAGCAGCTCCATAGCGCAGACCTCGGGGAAGAGCAGGGCGCCGCGCCCCGCCCACCCCTCCACCGCTGCCATGGCCGCAGCCAGACCCTGACCGTCCTCTCCCAGTCCGGACAACTCCATTCTCGCCTCTGCCCGAGGACAGACGGACAGACAAATGACACCATACAGGCAATTAACACAGGCCAGGTGACCCCCGGCCAATCGATCACACACACTGACTGCAGACACCCCCAACCGCTACTACCAGACAGCGAAACTGGATTTAGCTTAGCTCTACAGACTGCTTGATCAGTCAGAAGAAAATGTGGCTACATTTAATCTCACCGAATCTTTTTATCTCGAGCAATTTTTATGATCCTGTACAAAACAAGAGGGGGGAAAAAGCAACAGCCAATGAAAGAGACTCCAGCTATAAGAGCAAAATGTACTAGGAGCACCCAGATCCTGAGATGATTATTCTGGGTGACTGAGATGCAGTCAAAGCAGTAACAGATGAATGAGACTGACTGCATAAAGCTCGCTTATTTTATCCATTTCTCCACTGGACTGGAGCCTCCAGAGGCAGTGCTGTTTCATATGCCATGGAGAATGAAGCATATGCAGACATATTCCAGTGGTGTGTGAAGGTGTTCTTGCCATTCCCAGAGAGCCCAAACAGGACTCTGCATGGACCAAATGCCCGTGGGCTATGGCAGTGTTTCCCAATCCGGTCCTCAGGGATCCGCAGACAGTCCACGTTTTCGCTGTGGACTTTCTGCCTGGGAGTTGGGAGGGAGCTAAAGCACGGAACGTCTGTGGGTCCCTGAGGACCGGACTGGGAAACATTGAGCTGTGGACATGAAAACTCCCCCAGCTCTGAGGATATGGGAGAGGGGGGCTCCACATTCCTCCCTCCTTAGCACATCTCCCCATTTGGGTGGCTTTTCAATTAACGCCACGGCGCAATCCTGCTTCCTGTATGGCCGAATTCGCTCCACCCAATCTGCTCTGTTTACCTTTCAGAAATTTCAGCAAATAAGTGCAACCTGTTAAAGTATTTTGGCCAGTGGTGACTGGACAAACCTAAGCCCCTCCCCCCTACATCACTGTAATGGACATATGCTAACCAACAGAAAAAGGTGGCACTAAAATTTAAATGACCAACACTGATGGCACTTTTCCACTGGCATATAGGAACTGAGCCGTACCCAAGCCACGCTGCGTAGACGGACCAGTTACAGCACAGTTCTATAGTACTTTTTTAAGCAGGAGGTTGGAAATTTTCCAGTTCCAAGTTAAAGGGAGTGCATCAATACATTGCAATGTGCGATACTTCTAATAATAAATACATCGATTATACAGTTTTTTCTTTAGATAATCCATGTGCGTATCACCATGCCTTTCGACCAATCAGGTGGTGGTGATGCAACTGGCTCGGTTTGGTCGTGCTTTCATCCCTGCTAGTAAACATGTCAGCGCAGTGACGGCTCGGATCCGGCTTGCATTCTTTACAATGGAAAACTGTAGGTCGCAGTACGGCTTGTGCTGGCAGTGGAAAAGCACCATTAATACTTTGAGATGCTACCATTTTAAAAATCTCAAATCACCTTTGTAGTCTAGAATCCCAGTTTCATAAAACATGCAAAGCCACCTTATTCCTACCTAAAATGGGTTCTCTGCATTGAAATCTTTAAGCCACAAATGAAAACTTTAAACTGCAGTTGCAACACTCCCAGCAACAGATTAATCTAATCTCCTAGCTTCCGTAGACGAAGTGTGAAGCGGAGGCATGGAGGTTATTTGCTGCGCGCCGCAAAGAGCACGGTTGGCGGAGGCTCGGTACAAGGAAGGAAATCAGAAGTTTTAGCCTTCTTCTGGGCGGGACCGGAGTTGGAATGCACTGCAGTATTAATGACTGAGATCCTCACAGATGCTCCCCTGAACAGCTTGTTCCATCCACCACCTCGCTGTGTCTTCGTATTAACTCCACGCTTCCAGCGGTGCAGTAAAATAGTCTAGTAGATCCAATCATACCTGACCACAGCTAAAGAAAGGCGAGTGAGCACTTTGCTCTTCAGCTGAGGAGATAATCCTTTCCTCAAATCGTAGCGGATCTGCTTAATTCCAGTTTCCCAATCAAATGTACGGGCATCGACTTAAGGGGCTTCATCCTTAAACTGCAACCTAACTGAACTTGCATGTACTGAATAAAGCTTCAACCAAACTGGCGTGAGACCGATAGCTTTCGAGTTGGGCTGCCTCTTCGGGAGAAACTGCTGTCACTCTGGGGATATCGATCACCTACCAGGATCTGCGCCTATGCACCGTGGCATGGGGTTGACTCGACTATCTCCCTGGCACCCCGTACCTTCTTCCTGGTCGCTGGCGTCCTCTGGGTTGTCCTCACTGTCCGCCTCGTACCCTTCCTCTTCCCCAAGGGGCCGGATGTCACAGCCTGGGGGCTCGTCAACGTCCTCCGAGACGTCCTCCACGGGCAGCGATGCCTCTAAGCTGGACTGATGCTTCTACAGTGGAATGAGGGCTGGGTTTTAGCATGGCGGCACCCATCCAGAGAGAGAACGGCAAACCGGATTTGTTATACCCAAAGTAAGTTAGATAGCAGGAATAAGACCAAGTGAGCAAGACTGTCGATTTTCCACACTCTTCCCCTTTCCAACTACACGTCAGCGGTGCCAAGATCTCCCGTAATCCCCACAGTTGGTGATCGCAGCAGGGAGAGAGCCGCATCCAGCAGGTCCAGACTGACCAGCTGTTTACGGATCCAACAAGCCAGTGACGGCTGACCCAAGGTGTCACCTGGGCGCCTGAAATCTGCTGTTCTCTGACCAGTGCCAATCAGAACCCTGGCCTACAGAGCCCCCAGCTCTTACGCCACACGGAAAACCACCATGCTAGATACTTGGCTTTCCATCACCATAAAAATAACAGGAGAACACAAAGTCCTTTTATGATTAGCGAAGCTGCTGTGCTGCTTTTCCTTTTCCCCCAAAGGAGCAAACGGAAACTATCAATTTTCAGGTCATGAGACCAGTCACAGCTGAAGGGTGGTACAGAAGGGTGTGCCGTAGCGCTCCGGGGTCCAAAGAGCTTCACTGAGATCCGCTGAGGACGGTGGGGTCAGTTTAACAGCACAGATTTCCAAATCTCGCAGCAAGAGGGGTTAAACCTGCTTTTTTCACCCCTGATTAAACACCTCCTCCGGTGTCTTCATCCCAGACCGTTCGCTGTACCCAGCGCCTATGCCTGCCTTGTGAAACAGAACCAACCCCGCCACTCCCCCCCCACAAGTTCCTATAAAGGGGCGGGGCCAAAAGAGGGCTAAAGCCATTGCGTAAATGCAGAAGAAAACATAGTGGCAGCCTGCTGGGGAGACAGAGGGATCAGCGGCCCACGGAACGGCACGGGGGAGCAGATTAATTAAAAACAAAAGCAGCCTTTGACACCGATAATCAAGCCACGGAGGCGGATAAGACAGGCCAACAAAGGCCAGAATACACGCTCCACAGGCTTGGGTGGCTTACAAGCACCACGGCGGGGGGGCAGGGAGGTTCAAATGGGACTGGGAGAGCAGCACGGAGCCTTAAACATGCAGCTATACACATGGGCAACGGCATGCCTATATAGACAGATGCTCCTCGCTTTATGATGGTTCAGCTTCTGATATCGCGACTTCAGGGTGATGCACTTTCTGGAGCCACCACACTGCGGATATGCCGTACTGTATAACACCATCTAATGAATCCAGGCAATGGCAGCATCCACGCTTTGGTCTCTGTAGCTTTTGCGAGCATAAACATTTCATTCAGTGTACAGAAATGTAATATTTTTTCTGTATTTAAGCAATTGAATTTGCATAAATTTACTTTTCAATTATTGGTATTCAGTTAGAAACTGTACTTATTTACTCATTCAGTGACAGTAGTTGTATTTACTTGTTTATTTCTAGACCATCAAAACGTAACCCCATCATAAATTGGGGAGCACCTGCATGACTGAAATGGGTAGGTTTAAATATGGGGGGGGGGGGGCACCTTACCCTCTCCACCTTCTCCTCAGGTGCGTCGGGGCCACCGCACACCTGCGCCTGGGCCACGTGGAGCAGGGCGTTGAATAGTGGGATGGCGAGATCAGAACCGACCAAGCCTGAGCGTGACAGCTGGCTCCTCACCTCCGCCAGCGTTTCCTCCACTGTCTGGAAGGAGGGGGGGGGGAGAGACCGATTCACATACAAGCGACACATCGGTTTACACAGTGACACCGCAGCTGCCTCACGCTTGCCTGTGGAAACCACAGGATTGCAGCCTTACAGAATGCCATCTAGCTGGAATAAACAGACCCATTTCAGGTGCAGAAAATCACCTTTATCAGCATGGGAGGTGAAGCGAGGTAGGGAACAGGGTTTCCGTGGGAATGGATGCGGTACCTGGAAGGGCAGATCTGGCTCCAGGCGCTGTAGTGCTGAGCTAGCACTGTGCAGGCAGATAGCCAGCAGGGCCTCCAGAAGCCGGATGCAGTGCAGTGGCCACTCGTCCTCAGCTTTCCGGGCAGGGTCTTTCGTAAATCCAGGGGCATCGGAGGGACCCTGGGGAGCAGGCTCCGGGGAAACCTGGAAATGCATGTCCTGCGGTGTTCGGCTGGCCTCGTCCTCACGCAATTTCCTGGATCGGCTGTCCCGGCCTTTGGGACTGAGCTTCTGGGTCACCATGGCCAGCAGTTTGCGGGAGGCTTCCAGGCCGCCCAACCGGCAGAACTGCCGCTGGAAAGCGGGACTTGCGAGGTAGACGCGGCGGCACGCCATCCACACGTCGGCGGCGCGACGCATGTGCTCCTGGGGGGGGAGGGTCATGGTGTCAGCCGACAGGCAGGGGAGCCGGCCGCCCAGGGGCTCGCTGGCCGTGCTGTCATAGCCGGACGTGTCCTCAGAGTCGTTGGTGGAGTCCCGATCAGAATCTGCATCCTTGCTGACGCAGAGAAAGGCCACACACAGGAAGAGATTGACAGAAGCCAGGAGGGACTCGGTCCGGCCCCGCCCTCCTCCGCCCTTGCTCCTCCGCCTGGGGGGGCAGGCCTCCCGCAGGCCCTCATAGAACTGCCTGAGGCTCCGTGGCCCATCTCCGATTTGTCCCCAGGGTCCCTCAGGAAGCCCCGCCGCATCCACTGGGCCCTCCGTCTCCCGGCCGTCTGCCGCCTCCATCGAGCTGTCGGCCTGCTGCTCACCCACAGTCAGGATTAGTGTCTCTAGCACCTTGAGTGCAGATGGGCGCGTCGAATCCAGCCAGATCAGCTCTGTCACCTGGTTCAGTCCGTTGCAACTCAGGAACAAGTCCCGGATTACCCTGAAGACCACAGCACCAATGAGAGGCACAGCATACGTTAAACATTAACATTCAAAGCTTATCCTGTGTTCGATTATCTCTCAAAGAGTTGGAACTCGGATAAAATTGCCATGAAAAACTTCACTTTCTGTTGGAAACATGTCTCCTTTCCGATCACGTGTTTCCTGTGGAGGTGACGTAGTTCTGGTGGAGCTCCACTTTACAGGCGTCTGCAGCTGGACCCTCTTGCAGAATTTTGTTACCTGAGATTCCCCTGTGATGTCATTTCAACATGGCAGCTAACACAGTCTACAGTAATTCTTTTTTTATAAATATTCAAAATGTTTATTTTGTTCAATGTATTAATAATAATTAATAGTTATAAATGTACTTGCACGGGGTCGATTTAGAGAATACCATATCATGACCATAAACAGTATCCTAGCATGCAATATCAGATTTTTACCAGACTTCTCAGTGTCTTTGTAGTTTGCTTGCCTCTCAAAAAAAGAATATCGCTATAACAAACACCAGCATGTTCATGGAGGCAGCCATGTTTGTTCCAAGATGTATAGCTTGAATGGGAGATTGATCAGTTGTGACGTCACGGACCTCGAAATTTATGACTTTGGAAAGATTATCGAACGCACCATAACACACAAGGACCTTTCACACCAAAGTTCTAGAACAGGGGTATCCCATCTTATCCACAAAGGGCTGGTGTGTATGCAGGTTCAGTTCAGTTCTCTAATTAGTAATCTAATTAGGGAGTTGCAGCGAAAACCCGCATACGCACCGGCCCTTTGCGGATAAGACTGGCTACCCCTGTTCTAGAACCTAGTCCCTGGTTACAAGTTCCTGGGTTGTCTTGACTTGGAACTTAGTTAGTTACTAACTTGACTCCTGGGCACTTTCACACCACACAACAAGAACTGCAACCTTTACGTTATATAAGCATGGGAGATGCAAAAAGCTCAGAAGTGTAACTTTACACATAATTTCATTGGAAACTTCACCGGCACCCCAATACAACAGAGGACAAATAAGCAGTTTCTTTAGTTAGTTATTAGGGGCATCGATCACAATCAAAATGGGACACAGAATTCATAAATATGAATATGCAAGCAAAAGAATATAATAATTGAAGCATTAAATGTAATTGAGGTACAAAATAAGTAGAAAATAAAGGGTTCCAAAACTGCCTCTGAGGAACTACAATCGGGCCAAAACCCTGCACAATCGGGCCCTGGTTCTGAAAAAAGGTTTAGTTTCTTCAAAAAGGTTCCTGCTGTGTCAAAGCACCTACAATTAACCCCTCCTTCATGGATCCCAAAGTCATAAAATGTAGGTGAAATAGAAAACTTCACAGGTGCTAGTCAAAGTGACATTTAAAATGGGGAAAAAAAATTGTTGTGCACGCCTAACACCTTTTCTGTGCAACACCTCACGATTTATGCGGTGATGAGTTACGTAAGGCGTTTCTATGTAGGCAGGACCCGTGGGAGTTCTGCTGGCCACAAACTGTCCTCAGGCAGCATAGACTAGAAGCACAAGTTCCACTGCCATGTGACAACAGGGAAAATGTAAGACCAGCATAAAAAGCTGAATTCAGAGCTAAAGGCTATGCACTATAGGTGCAAATACCAGGCATTACACCACGTTCCAAATTATTATGCAAATTGCATTTTAGTGTCATTAAGATTAAATATTTTGTTTTTTGATTAAAAACTCATGTACAGTATGGTATTGTCTCTCAGGGCTCTTTGGATCACTCAAATCAATCTTGGACACCTGTGATAATTAGTTTGCCAGGTGAGCACAATTAAAGGAAAAACTACTAATGAAGGACGTTCCACATTATTAAGCAGACCATCATTTTCAAGCAATATGGGAAAGAAAAAGGATCTCTCTGCTGCCGAAAAGCGTGAAATAGGTGAATGCTTTAGACAAGGTATGAAAACCTTAGATATTTCACGAAAACTTAAGTGTGATCATCGTACTGTTAAGAGATATGTGGCTGAGTCAGAACACACACGGGTTTGTGCAGATAAAGGAACAATGAGGAAGGTTCCTGCCAGAAAAATACATCGGATTAAGAGAGCGGCTGTAAAAATGCCATTACAAAGCAGCAAACAGGCATTTGATGCTGCTGGTCCCTTTGCAGTCCAGCGAGCGTCAAGGTGTAGGATCCTCCAGAGGCTTGCAGTTATGCATAAACCTTCTATTTGGCCACCTCTAACCAATGCTCACAAGCAGAAACGGCAGCTGTGGGCCCAGAACTACATGAAGACTAATTTTCGAACAGTCTTGTTCACTGTTGAGTGCCGTGCAACCCTGGATGGTCCAGATGGATGGAGTGGTGGATGGTTGGTGGACAGCCACCATGTCCCAGCAAGGCTGTGACGTCAGCAAGGAGGTGGCGGAGTCATGCTTAGGGCTGGAATCATGGGGAGAGAGCTCATCGGCCCCTTTAGGATCCCTGAAGGTGTGAAAATGACCTGAGTATGTGGAGTTTCTGACTGACCACTTTCTTCCATGGTACAAAAAGAAGAACCATAACAAAATCATCTTGACATGCATGACAATGTACCATCACAGGCTGCAAGGAATACCTCTGCATCACTGGCTGCTATGGGCATAAAAGGAGAGAAACTCATCCTCCCCTGACCACAATCCTATTAAGACCATTTGGAGCATCCTCAAGCAAAAGCTCTATTAGTGTGGGAGGCAGGTCACATCCAATCAGCAGCTCTGGGAGGCTATTCTGACATCCTCCAAAGAAATTCAAGCAGAAACTCTGCAAAACCTCACAAGTTCAATGGATGCAAGGATTGTGAAGCTGCTATCAAATAATGGGTCCTATGTTAAAATGTAACCTGACCTGTTAAGATGTTTTTGATCGAATAGCTTTTGATTTCAGTAAATATGACCTCATAATGCTGCAAATTCAACAAATGACCATTTTCAGTTCTTTACAACCCATAAAATGTTTTGAAACTCTTGTGCGTAATAATTTGGAACAGCAGTGCATTTTTAAGTTTTTTATTTTCGAAAAACATACTGTTATCATTGGGAGGTTTGTTTAGTAACATTCAAATTATACTCTAATGGTTGATGACTAGAAAATTATGCTGACTGTCTTTTGCATCAACTATTTAGGAAAATCTGAGAAAAATATCATTTGCATAATAATTTGAAACTCTGTATTGGTCTGACTGCAAACCAATTCAGCGATATGAACTAAGCATTACAATGTGACACGACGCTCAAAAAACTATCGACTGAAACGGGCTAGATTCAGGAATGAACAGCCTGACTGACTATTATAACACTAACGTAACACACCCATCAATCCATCTTCTATACTGGCTTGTCCTATGCAGGGATTTGGGGGTCAGGAGCCTGTCCTGAAAGTTAGGGGTACAAGCCAGGGAACAACCCAGGACAGAGTGCCAACCCATCGCAGGTAATGCAACACAGATTTAATTAAATCATGATGCATAGGGATAACAAAAGCAACAGGCAGATTACCTTAACTCTGTGATCACCTAGTCAGTCTTGGGCAGAAGCCTGACTTAACTCAGCTGATGTATAGCCAAATGAACAATAAGCGCAAAAAATGAAATAAAAAAACCCCTAAGAAAAGAAAACAGTCAGATTTCTAAACAAACTGCATCTGGTGGAATACTTGCACCATAAAGAATGCAAGGACAAAACTAGCCTTCTGCGGGAATCCATGGACCCCAGGAGAAAAAGAATAGGCATCCTACTCGCGCCACTTAAAGGGAAAGGAAACATAATCAGGCAGGGAGCTGGCCGGCTATCGGCAGGACCTGCTACAGTAGACCATACTGTACTGGGATCAGTTCTTCGTGGGAAGGGAAAGGAATGGGGCTCACCTGGACTTGAGCAGCGCGGGCAGCGTCTGCAGGTACACAAGCAGCACTTCAACAGGCAGGCAGTGGCTGTGGTAGGAGCAGGCTTGGGAGCAGGCTGAGGAGACCCCAAGCTCGCGGGCATGCCGGGCCAGCTCCACCCCCCGCTGCAGGGCGGGGCCCAGGACATGGGCATAGAGCTGCCACTGCACGGCCGCATTGCCCCGGAGCAGCAGCTGGCACACGTGCCCCGCCACCAGAAGGTTCCGTGCCCGATCCTCACCGAAGGCCAAGTCTCGGTAGGCCTCCAGGGCCTCCCACTTCCACAGGACATCTTCGGGACCACCGCTGGGTAGGATGCCCTGGGAGCGATACGAGGGGCTCAGGGAAAGCCCAGCAGGCTCCTCTGGGCCCGGCAGCTGGCTGCCATCCACCGTGCAGATATTGCAGGAGGCCAGCCTGGTCCTCTCCAGGGGCCGACCGCCCCCCAGCTGCTCCAGCAGCAGCCGGCTGAGGATGGCGAGAATGTGAGACTGGTGTCCACGCAGCTCAGGCACCTGGAAGGCGTGCAGCAGGGGTGTCACCACCGAGTGCGGGTCCATGCAGCAGCAGATGCCCACCGCTTGCACTGCGGAGAGGACCTGTAGGCAGGTGGTGGCCGAGGCGGGGAGGTGCTGCAGGAGGCGTAGGCACTGATGGGCGCATGCCGCCACGCAGCAGCAGCGGTCAGGGTAGTGCACCTCAGTGGCCCCCGGCTCCTCCTCAAAGGGATTGCGGCGGGCTGCCTGTTTGAAGGCAGAAACAGGCAGACCTGAAAGGTCGCGGTGGTGATGCAGGAAATGCGAGTACTCACAGCGGCGGTGCCGCCGCCGGGCGCAGACCGACTGGTGCAACTGCTCTGATTTGGCCTTCTTGACAGCGCTGATGATACGCATGACACCCCCAACCAGCTGGCGTGCCCGTGCCGTCGCCTCCGCACCCCCCGGCGTGTCGTCCCGTCCACGCAGGGCCTCCAATCTCAGCACAGCGGCCTCAAACAGCTCCAGGCCACGGTGCTGCACAAATTCATGCACCAGCTCCACGGCCTGGCTCAGGAAGAACGGGTTGGGGGCGGAGGCCTGCAAGCAACCCAGCAGCACCTGCAGCACGCCCTCCAGCAGCTCTGGAAGCAGTAGAACCCTGTGCCGGTAGCGGGAGAAGGAGAAGTCCTCTTGCACCTCCAGCAGGGTCTTCTTGGGCCGTGGGGCGAAGGGGTCAGCCTGCTTCTCCAGGCAGCCGCGGATCTTCAGCGTAGCTCGCAGCAGGTCAGTCAGATTCCGCCGCAGGCTGTCTGGCAGGGTCTCGCTCTGACCCACATCCACAGACATCAAGTGCAAGATGGTGCGGAGGAGCATCCTCTGGACCAGGGCAACTGGTTCCTCGGTCCAGCCCTCAGCCAGATCCTCGGCCCCACCCCTGACCCCCCCAGGACCGCAGCAGTCTCCGAACTCGGCCAGGATCTCCGTGAGGGTGGGAACCACGCTGGCGGCCAGTGCAGGACTGTGGTTGAGGCTCATGTCAAACCTGCACACCTTCTCCAGCAGAGACAGCAGTACATGGCAGAGGTCAAAGGGCGAGTTCTCCATGCGGTTGAAGATGGACAGTGCTGTGGGTTCGCTCAGTGGCTCTGGGTCCACTTGCCGAACTCCAAAGAGCCGCGGGACCAATTCACCGCCGACTTCAATGCTGTTCATGGTATCTGCAGTAGGAGGGGCCAATGGAGGTGACGGTGGTCGTGCAGGGGGGTCCAACGGGTGGAGCTGGCAGCTGGCCAACAGAGATGGGCCGTGTGACCGGCGATATCTCCCACCCAGTCCAGCGGCCTTGTCGTCCGAGTTGGCGTCCGAGTCGGAAGTGGAGAGCTGTGACTTGCGTGCATCCCTCACGGAGTACCGCTGGGCTGTGCGCCGCTGCCGTCGTGACCTGCAGTCCACGCCCGGCCGCTTCTCTGTTCCACCCCTGTCCTGCCCCGGTCTCGTGGGGACGGCTGCTCCGTCTCGGACTGCAACGATGTCGGTCAGCAGCGGGAGCGTGAAATCTGAAACACACAAACACTATTCAGAGCAAGAAGTACTTCTTGCATACAACCACAGCAAGAGAGTCTGAGAGCTCCAGGGTGAATGGCCGTTAAAGATCAGATAAACCTGTTATTCTGCTACAGCGGCTAAATTAAAACCAAGGTCTATTTAGGGTTCCTGCGTGAAAAATGAAAAACAACTTAAAATTAAGCTCTGTTCTACTACTTCAGCCCCCTGTATCTCGCAGACAGACCTCCAGGATCTGCACCTCAGCTGAACACTGCGGCGATACACAGAACTAATAAGGTAAAAAATGTGCGAGCCCTCTGTCAGGACAGATTATCATGTGCGCGCTAAAAGCCTCAGTCGTCTCCGCTGCAATTACCTCACGCAGCCACTGTGCTGTGACTGGAGCTGTGTGACATACATGGTGGCATGGGGGGCTGTGTTTTATCATATCAGACCACCGGGCACAGAATTTACACTGTTCTGACACATGGGATTAAACACAGTTCTACTACAGACTACAATTAACTTTCATACCTTCGACCAAAAAACACCCATTTCCCAGCTTCGTGTGATAACTACATATCAGTGTTCTCCTAATAAAGAGGTTACTGGAGACAGCGGACAATTGAGAAGCTGATTTACACAGTCAGTGAAAGACAAATAGTACCTAAAGCATTCAAACGTCACAGAACGGCACGGGTGTCACAAAACAGGGTCCTCTGCCTGCTTCTTTATACCCCACAGTGGTGCAGATACTTAAAACAGAACCACAGCTACAGTCTATGGTGCAAGAACAACGGCTTAAGGTCAGGCAGACCGATGATGAAACCCTACCACAGATTTCGGAGTCGGTTATCATGCTACAGTTTTGGTTTTAGAAGCATAAAAGCACCATTTTCAGCAAAAGGATTTCAAAATCATTATCGGGGTGAAACCTTCACAGGGAAATTGCTGTCAGGGCTGTGACCTCCTCATATTGAGTCCCCATATACTGCACATTTATCGAATACTGAGGAATCCCATTAAAATACAAATGTAATAAGTAACCCAGGAAATGCATATAGCTGAATTATAGATGTGAGAAACAGGGAGGGAGAGAGAGAGCGTGGGGAAAAAAACTAAAGTAGTAAAGAAACTCGGATACAAGTTTTCTGAGACTTGCATGCAATGACAGCAAATCCACTGAATGCCCGGAGTGAAGAACAAGGCCAAGGAGTGTTTTCAGGCCCCCGTGGGGTGTTTATGTGGCATGCGGTGGGTGGCATTTACCTCCGGCTTTGTCCTCCTGCACGGGAATCTTCCAAACCAGCGGCAGCAGGGACAGCAAAAGTGTGAGTAGCTCCTCCCGGCAGGTCAGCTCCTGTGTGGCGAACCGCACGTTCAATCTCCATGGGATCGAGACCCCCCCACCCCAACCCTGAGCCCTGCCCACCTAGTCACAACATGGCCCTCCCACAGAGACCCAGACAAGAATAATCAGCTCCAGAATTACCAGAGCAGATGCAGGACACAGCAAACGAAACGAAGATGCATAAAAACTTGCTTTTAAAAGAAAATTATTACTATTATTGTTTTTTGTTTTTTTTTTTTAACCTACAAGGGTGGTAAATTAGGGGGTGTTACGCCTGCATGGCAGGGCTCCTGCAGGAGGTGTCCCCCTCACGCCCCCACTCCTCTTTCATGGCACATTCCTCACCAGGGGGAGAAGGACGGCCTCCAGGTGCAAATTAAAAGCTAATAAGCTGGAGGGTCACGGACCATCGGCGGTCAGTACCGAAATTGGGGCGCGCTATTGGAGAAGAGCGCCCTCTACCCACAACCACAGACATGACCAGGCTTTAGACCCCGAAAACCCCCAAACTCCGACTACTGCTCATATCGCCATGTCAATGATGTCATAAATACTCCTGATTAAATGAGAATCAGCCAGGGTGCCTCATTCTAATCTCGAAGTTAGTGTCCTTTGTCCTCAGAAGCCAACGAGGGAAAAAAGTACAAGATGAAAGATATGAAAGGATCAATATTTTTCAGGACACATACAAGTAGTGGCAAACGAGGTCTGGTCGTGTGCCAGTGACCCATGACATGCACAGGCAAACCCTCTGCAGCAAACCATCTCCACAGATCAGGGCGGCCATATCAGGGACACCATATAATGATCCTTTTTCCTTTGGCTGGACAAGCTGAATTTGTGGTATACAGAGTCCTGCATTCCCCGTGGCCTATGTCAGAGGGATAGACATCCGAAAGTGATCCCCACATGTCTGACGGGGCGGTCAATACTTCAGAGAAACCACAGGCTAATTCTTTCTCAGGGATTTGCTCATTCCCTATTTGGGCGCATATCCGCATATTCCGCATGTTTATTTTTATTTTTTTTGTTCAATGAATCAGAAAGGATGGCCGGGTGCGGCATCCAGACAGCCTCTGTATGCTTTGTATCAGCATCCCCGTCAGGAATGGCTAGAAGGAGTTTTTCAATGGCCGGAGATAGGAGGCCACAACCCTAAAAAGAGACACGCTCTATTTTGATCTTCAAAACTGGGGGCAGAGATCTCTTTGACTCATAAAAGAAGGAGGGGGCAACAATATAACAATTATCAACAATATAAACCAAGAAAACCACAGGGGGGGAGAGACTCACCCTGCTGGTTTGGGTTTCTGAGGAACATGAAGCTTCTGAATTATTAATAAGGTGAAGAGCTTGTGTTCGCTACTGAGAGCTATGTGACGATAGCGCATAAGAGTTAGCATATCAGTGCTCGGTTGGCTGACAGACACTGGCCGGTTTAGTGGGGACGGCGCCACGTGAGCTGTGAGGGGACACTGCACTGTGTATGACACAGCGTGTGTCTGCATAGCTGGCCAAATGGTAGCTATCCCAGTAGTAAGCATGCTAATCTACTGCTAATGCTAATAAGTTGGTATATGGGAGGCTATCAAGGGATAGCGGATGCACATTAGTGCTAGCATAGGATATGTAAGCCTACTACAGAGAGGCAGGACCAGCAGCCGGCTACTCAGGCCACGGAAAGTGTGACTAAGAGCTCATTTACATGCACGTCAAATGGCGACACGGGTTACCATGTTGATCCGTGTGTTCAGACGATGCCCCCACCTGGTCAATGACAGAGTCCAGGGTGCTGAGCAGCAGGAAGCCGCGGCCCAGCACCAGGTACTCCCCCAGCGCCGCCATGTGGCTTTGGCTCTCCTCATCCTCCTCGACCCGCTGGGCCACAGCGCTGCACAGCTGGTGCACATCGGTCAGGAACTCGCGGGCCAGAGTGTTGCTGGCGCCACTCATGTCGGAGCTGAGAGAGCGGGAGAGGGAGAGAGAGAGAGAGGGAGAGAGAGGGAGAGAGGGTGGGTGGGTTTTTTAAGGTCGGCACAGCATAACGGGTCAAAAATCATAAAGACAGGCAGTCTTGTCATCAGCCAATGATATGTTTTTAAATCAGTGAGCGACAGCGGAGGGGGCACTCCGAGGGCCAATCAGATTATCTGGAACCAGAGCCCCTCTGGACCCTCCCCTGTTTATGCCCCTGGAGAGAAGGAGGGGTCACTCATTCACGATTCAGGTCCTTGTTTCATGCAGACGGCCTTTTGTACGTAGTTGCGCATCATTCCAATATAAACTCCACTGTCCAGAATGCATTGGGACTAGCAGGCCCATATACATCATCAAAAGGGGACATCTCTCGGGACAGAGATTATGCATGTGATACAACCTCAGCTTTGGAACTGAGGAATCCCTTAATTCAGTCACAGGACTCCCCCCCTCCCTTCCCAGTGAGACCCCGTGTCTTTACACAGGTTAGATGATCGCAGCAAAACCCAAATTACAGTCTAAACCAATTAGTGGCACTTAACGAGGTGGGGGGCGGGGGCAAAAAAGACAGACTGAAAATGGTCTAGGAGAGCAGAAGGAACAGCAGCATGCAGGAATTAGGTTTCATAAATAGGAATATTAAAAAAAGACAAGTGGCTCCTACTTAACCTCCTGTCAATAATCCCATCCCTAAAAAGACTTTGCAGAGTTGCACGTGCTCACTTGGAAAAATGGAACATCGATTCGAAAGAGTGCTTCGTGCCTTTGTACCATATGACAGTGGGGATCATATTCCAAAAACACAGCAACCACCTCCCTAGCAAGGTGTCACTACACACTGAACATTTCCTGTCGTGATCAGTATTCCGTTAGTCACTTTGGCTGTTTTCTTCAGTGTTTCTCCTGGTGCAGACTGAGGCCTGAAAAGTTAATGAGGTTCAGTATCCCGACACCATGTGCAGACCCCCCCCCCACTAAAAGCAAAGAGCAAAAGCAAACCTTTCCATGACCCTCAAAGCCATCCGCTGGAATTCAGCTGGATTGTGAGTGTGTGTGAATAATCAAACCTTTCAATCACGTTGTACTGTGCATTCAGTAAGAAAAACACATTCACTCTCCCATATAAGGTCACATTTATCCTCATTTACTGAAACCAGCCTATTAAATACTCCGGAAAAAATCAAGTCAATATTGCTCAAATCATAACACACAGTCTATAAAAAAAACTATTCTTAATGTATGAGAATTACAAGGAAAAAAATCTAATAAGCTACATGCTCTTCGTGCCTGGGTCAAAATGACAGAATCAGCTGCTCATTTTTATCAGAAACCATCAAAAGGGATGAGAGGTTAATGTCACTGCAACAAGTCCAGACTGAATGAGACTTACCAGCCCTGGGTACACACACCGATTGTTCAGAAGTGATAACGTCTGTCCTGACTGAGTGCCTGTAACATTCATGCACACACCCCACAACTGCTCTCTCACACATACACAGACTGCTTACCTACCTCCAATATTTAGTCCACGTTGAAACCAGTCATCACCCCAGTGTCAATGAGACCTTGACAGGCTCCTGGGTGTGATCTGCCCTGGAGGCCTTGCATCCAGCCCCCCCCCATCATTCATCCACGTTTCCTGACAGGTAAAACCTTCCTTCTTTCTGCCTCCGCGGGTCACTATAAAGGTGGAATTCAGTACTGGGCCCCATCCGCTGGGGTCGTGCTGGCGAATCACATGAAAGCATGTGATGTCTTGTGAGACTGGGAAGTCCGGTGCTGGACGAGCTCTGAAGCCCAATGTGAGGGCAGTAGTGCGCGCACACACACACACACACACACACACACACACACTCCATGTGCTCATATCTTTATGGGGACTTGCCATTCATTTCAATGGGCATAACTCCAATCCCAACTATGACAACCTTAACCCTTACCCAGCCCTAACCTTAAGCACAAGTAACCAAACAAAATACAAAACTTTTGGCATTTTTACTTTTTTCGGAGAAAAAAATCGAATCAAATTTGTTACATTCACAGATACTTATAAATCCGAGATTATCCTTGTGGGGACTGATAAATATGTCCCCACAAGGTAATATATACATATACACACACAGTTACACACACAGAGTCACCCTGTGCCTCTCCATTCCCCCCCCCCTTCGTCCGGCTCCAGCCCATCCTGGCCTCATCGTGCTGCAGTCCGGTAAACAGATCGGTGCTGGTAACGGCGGCCACAGTGTTTATGGACAAATCTCCAGCCGTGTGGACGGCCTTCACTGGCAGGTGATCATAACTGAAACTGCACCCTGGCTCATTAATTATTACTTCGTCCAAGTGAGCGTGTTAATCTGCCCCTTACAAAGTTCACCCGACACTGACTTAATGCTTACTGGCTCAAAATATAACTGATAAAATAACACACCATTATCATGACAAGACAATAATAAGGTATTAGAAATACGGGAGCTACGCAGTCATTATTGCGAAATTCTCCATTATAAAAGAATGAGCGATTCCTACAAAGCATCAAATAAGTTCTTAGCAACTTTGGAAATGTTTAGTACCCCCAGTGGGGGCAGAGGGATGCACCAGCCCAGGCCGGTTCTCTTCCATTGTGACAGACGTCTGACCCGGCTTGGGTTTCAGGCCGAATTTCACTGCCGCCGGTCCACTGCCCCCCCGTGACTCCTGCTACCCCGGAGGGTAGGGAAGGATCTTCTGACACGGTTCCCATCTAGCAGGTAGCTTAATATCTGGTGATGCGCCGACAAACCATCTGCACGGCCAGTGCCGAGGTGCAAATCAGCATCAGTGCGTTAATTCATTCAATGGGGGATGTTATCAATGTGGGGTATGGGGAGGGGGGGGTAACGGTTTAGCTGTCTGTTACAAGCAAACACACACTCACATTCATTGACTGTCAAACTATTAAAGGGGACTGAACATGCCTCAGAACATAGGAGAAAGCATCAAAAGAAAAAAACAAGGAATCCCTCTGTTCAGCTTATTTACACTACGTTTGACACTGCTGAGTGTATATTGTAATTTAAAAACACAAGAAATACTCTACCATAAATTTACACACAAAGAGGACAGAATACAAGATGTACTAACTACTATTAAAATGACTCATACTTCAGATGCAAAAAAATAAAGCTTTACGCTTGAAAGATTTACAACAGCAAGCTGGAATTTAAATTAATAAACTAATAGATCAAGACCTTTTATCTATAATTAGTCCACTAATCTTACTTCTGGGGCACTGGGGGGGCGTGGGGGCGGAGGGGGGGGTTCTGGCAGCTTGGTGTGGACCTTGACGGTACTTCCTGGGGTAGTGGGTAGAAAAGGACGTCGAACAGCAGTATGGGGGAGAAGCTCCTGTTTGATGTGTTCGCAAGCAGACAGAGGCCTACAGTGTTGATCACTTCCCCGTCATCTGACCAGCACGGCTGAGGGCCTCTTGTCTGCGTGTGGAGCGAGAAGGGAGGGGGAGATCATGTGACCATCACACTGGCCTCATGTCTGACCCATATCCGCCCTCCTGGTCTTTCTATCATTTGCATGCCACTGCCAGATGTAGGGAGGGTCTGTTCTTTAACAAAACCAGCGTTTGTCTGTTGTCTGATGTCCCTTTGCAGCCACTGTGAGGTGGTCCTTAGGCTTGCGGTGCCTTCTCTGGTGGCAAGCCTCCATTGCAGCTGAAATTCACAGTTTTGCAGTGAGATTTGTTTCTCATCACATTTGCATATACTCCTGTTTTGATCTTTTCTTCCCTTCAAGATTTTATAGTGGACTTTTGGCTGAAGTGTTTCTTGCACAGCTCCTTTTGTTAGTACTTCCGAACTAGTAGAGCTACTTGCACGCAGTGTGCCAGGACTAGGGTTCATGGTGCTAAAAGTATTGTAGTTTTGCTGGTTGTGCACCACTGATTGCTTTATAGAGATGACCTGGTTGAACCTGGTCATAGGGGATGCTGTAGAGTGTTTTCTGGGAAGGGACAGTCTCATTGGAGTTTTACCTGCACAAAAATGTTCTGAGGGCAGAAGGAAAAATGATTGGTTCACAGAGATAACCAATCAGATTGTAGAGGAAGCGGGTCCAAGCAACTAGAGGAGGTGGGACCAACCAATCAGATATCTTGGTCCTGCCTCCTCTAGTTGCTTGGACCTACCTCCTCTACAATCCGATTGGTTATCTCTCTGAACCAATAATTTTTCCTTCTGCCCTCAGAGCACTTTCATGTAAAAAAAAAGCTCCCACGAGCAAAGGGCATCCATTACTGCCACAGCAGCACACAGTTACTGATATCATGATAACTGGCCAAGCAGCCTTTGAGCCGGGATATTGTACCCAGCCTTCACAAGTTGTCCAAGTGTGACGTGTGAAGCTTGTGGCTATGGTGTGGATGTGAGCTTCTGCAGTGTTCTGGGAGTTGCTCTATATTTCTCAAAAAATCAGCACGAGGGGAAATCTGTTTAACAGCTGTGTCTCAAAACGACATCTCTTTTGGCATGGATTCAGAGAGGCTGGACTTAAGCGTGGGGTTGGGACTCTGGGCTGCCTCCAGCTGGAAAAGGTTTTCCCCATAACTGCATTCCACAGTGGCTCAGGTCCTTATCTTCTCAAACAGCAGCCTAGAAAGATGAATAATCTGGGAGAGAAGCTGGACATTCCCCTGTTTTTCAGCTGCCCTTTTAGAGCCTCTCACATCACTGGAGACATGATCTCTGTGCTTTCCAAAGCTCCGTCCAAATATATTGCAAAGACTCATCTGTTTATTATGGTGATCTGTGTTTTGATGGAAAAACGAAGAGTTGTAGGAAATGACTGCTGAAAGGAATGTGAGTCAGAAATAAGGAGGGCAGTTTTGGCCTAAAGTAAACAACGGAGTCACTGTCAGCTATGGTTTGGTCACTTGAGCGAGGCATGCAGACTGTCGAGAGGACACATAGGCTAACGCTGTTGTGTGTGGAGCTATGTACCGTTCCGAGTTTTTTCTGAAGAGACAGGAGACTCCCCTGTTTGGAAAAAGCCAAATTTGGTCTGTGCTGAACATTGTGACTCATTCTGACTGCTGTATCTCTGCTACGTGTCAGTTGTATTTGATGCTCGATGTGGAATCTGCTACCACCTGCTGGCCACAGTCGGGAAAATGTAGTGGGTGCCACAGGGCAAAGATCCCTCTTGCAGCAGTATCCAACAGCCTAGTAATGAGCTCTGCCACTGCAGAGATATGTAATGTCTGAAGCAGTAGGAATTCAAATAATGGGGTCCCATATTTAACCATGAGTCACAGTGTCCATGATGGTAAGTGGCTAATTTATTTAATAATACAGGACACAGGGAACTGGTGGTGCAGTAATGAAAAATCTGAAATACAATCCAAGCCATTTAAACTATTAGACAAGTGACCTGTGGCTTCACTGGTGGGTTTTATTCACCATTCAATTCAACTCAATTTGTTTTTATATAGTGTTCTGAGGCACGTAACAAGACTGTGTGGCAATAAATGGCATCTTTTGCACAAAATAGTGTGTGTAAGATGATGTGACCATGCCCACCATGACCACACCCACAATGACCATGACCACACCCACAATGACCATGCCCACCATGACCACACCCACAATGACCATGGCCACACCCACAATGACCATGACCACACCCACAATGACCATGACCACACCTACAATGACCATGACCACACCCACGATGACCATGCCCACCATGCCCACACCCACGATGATCATGCCCACCATGACCACACCCACGATGACCATGCCCACCATGACCACACCCACAATGACCATGCCCACCATAAACACACCCACGATGACCATGCCCACCATGGCCACACCCCTAGTTGCCACTCCCACAAAGTCACACTTGTGGGGGAATGGACTAGCACTCCAGCTCAGACATTGCCCACCCCAGATATGTGGGGAGGAAAATGAAGGACACAGGTGGTACAAACAGCAGACCATTATGACAGCACCAGCAGCCATAGCTACAGTGTATTATAGTTTAAGGTATGTATAAACAGGACTAAAGTAATAGCTCTACAATCAAGATTTAAAAACTGAGGCCGATTGGATGTGCTAAACACGAGCTAGCAAACTGTTCCACAAAATGCAGGACGCTGTTGCTGAAAGCTTTACCCCAACTACAGTATAGGGTGAGAAAAAGTCTCTGTGATTTGAGTGTATGATGTGGCTTGGAAACATGGATCAGATCTGTTAGGCAAGTAGGTGTTTGACCATCGAATGCCTTATATGTAAGTAGGAGAACTTTGTAGTCAGTCCTGAATTTGACAGGAAGCCAGGGCAGGGAACTAAGAACAGAGGTTATGTGTTCAAACTTTTCGTTCCTGGTGACAGTTCTAGCCGTTGCATTTTGAGTACGCTGTAAGGTGTTCCATGTGTGCTCTGCGTTCCTAGATAATGGAACATTATAATAATCTAACCAACTGTTTGCAAAAGCGTGTTTTCATTTCTTAGTGTGCAAAATAGTGATAAAATATCATAGTTTACAGGTTTTCCATAATAGGAGTAGGCAATCTCTCAATGCTGCATCCGCATAAAATTTAAATGCGAGGCTTATATCCAAGATAACATAAAAGCGGGTCCTTGTGTACATCTGAGCTGCCTGTACCTCAGCATCTCATTGTCATTCAGTCTTTCATCGGTGGTTTTATGTTGCTCTGATCTGGGGGCTGTATTTCAGCATTCTGAATGGGGAGGGGGGTATAAGTTTCTGTTGTCATGGAGATGAACCTGCAGGTCATCCACAGCCCTTAATGGAGCCAGCTCCCCCTCCCCAGATGAGCGATTATGTTTCAGAAGGGGCACTGGTGGGTTCTGGCGGCATGTGTGGGAGTGAGAGATGTTCAGGCTGGTGTGTGAAAGCTGGATTTTTACACTTGGTGGCTCTGGCAGAGAACAAACATGGCGCCTGCTGTTGGTGGTTCTCATGTTCCGCACTGGGCAGAATCTACGCTGGAGGTGGGTCAGGGACATGATGTGGGGTTGCAGAAAAATTACTTCTTAGGCTTACATCACAACCCCCCCCCCAGGGCACCAGGGACAGACCAGAACCAGATCAGAATCATGCCCCAGTCTTGCCAGACTGGGCCTGTCCTCCCGTCTTACAGTGTGCAGGCTACGGGGAGAGGACATAAACCACTTAATGGAGGTTTATCTTTTTACAGCTGGACAGAGTTCAGATAACATTGCAGGGATTGCTGGTGGGAGTCAGAGCAGTACATCAACCCTCTGAGTGGCTCAGCAGGCCGGGTCTCCCTGCCTGTGATCAGTGGAACACTGGTTTGAGGCCTGAACACTGGTTTGAGGCCTGCCTTTGGCAGACGAGTCACCTGTCCATGGACCCTTGAGCAAGGTCCTTAACCTCCAGCTCCAGGGGAGCTGCGTGTTGGCTGACCCTGTGCTCTGACCCCACCCCCAAGCAATGGAGAGCAAAATGGTGTCGGAGAAGCTTTCCAACATACCTGTACTTGCACAATTAACAAGTTTGTTTGTTTGCTTGTTGTCGTCCCAGCAGTCAGGTGACTGACGGGTCAGCGGTTACAGCTGATGTTGGCTGCCAAAACATGGAGGAGCAGAATACAGATTTGGTGTTTTGTCTATTATAATCTTTTATTATAGATGCCTTTTGAAGCTGCACTTGCTGACATCAGATACCTGAAGCCTGTACAGGCATTGCCAGCAGATTTCAGGTGCAGGGATTAACAGGAAGTGTATGATCAACTGCTCTGGCTCTATATTCAAAGGTATTGAAGTGGTAAAAATATGTCATCTGAACGTTCATGTGACCAGACTTCCAATAAGAATGCCTGTATCTGTGGCATTGCGGGTTAATACTGCCCCCTTGTGGTGATTTAAATGTTGCTCTATTTATGGATTTTCAGACCTCATTTTGTCCTTAGTTTGTAACCAAAAAAAAAACACTAACCCAAAAAAATTAAGATAGGGGTTTGTTTATTTGGCTGAAGGGGGAAAAACAAAGAAACGTGAAACAAGCCTCTTGTCAAAGCACAGTAACAAACTCAGTGTGCGATTTGCACAATTATTTCCTGTATGATTCACAATCACAAACGTCTCATCACAATCAGTTTGGTAAACGACACTTGCCAGCTTCAGCTCATTAAATTATAACATTGCTCTGGAATATTTACAGCGACAGAAATATTTCCTGTGTCAAGTAGCAGCAGAACAGAAAGTGTGCTCTGGAAATGCAAGAAAGTGCCTCCGTGTGAATATGGCGGGGGGGGGGGGGCAGATGTGGGGTGTCCCTCGGCAGTGAGTGATTTATTCCAAGAATACTTTCATTAAAAGTGCAATTAAA
>JAODKF010000068.1:5245589-5257069 GCA_026779585.1 Mormyrus proboscirostris | reverse complement strand
TCCGGGAGATAACCAATTGGGTTCAATCAATTCGTGGCGGCGGGACCAACCCGCCCCCCCCCCCCCCCTTTTTTTTTATTTTTATTAACGAAAGCAGTTCAGATAAAACTGTCTGCAAATATCTTGAGTGCTGTGTTGACGTTTGGGGGGGGGTTATTCAATTAGCCCCTCCATTAGACATTACATGGGCTTGTCAAAGGAAACCTTCACAAACAGCACACAAACTTAAAGCACACAAACTCCCTGTTCTGCTTTCCCATTTCAGGGTGAGAACTCGACCTTGCAGCACGCATCTTCCTCAATGGAATGACAATTACTTGTCCTTCATCCACCGCCAAGGTTTTAAACTCATGGGCTTGAGACGTTCACAGCGATGTGAAAAAATTGTCAGGACTGCGCTTGAGGACGCCCTGGGTAGCCAGTGGTACAGCACACGCGTTGGCTTGCTGCTGTATTGGCATGGGAAGTCGGATGCGATCATTTATCATTCATCGCACTCACTGCTGCAATTTGGTAACACTTTTGCAATGAATCAGGGGGTTGTTGTTCTGGGCTGCTCTTGCTTTCCTCAGACTTGCACAAGGGCAAAACCAAAGTGTGCTTTAAGAAATTTTGCTGCTATATATTCAATGGGGAGGATAACAAATTTAAGTAAAAAAAAAATAATAATCGAAAAAGAAACAAAGCGACTACTGAATCAGAAATGCTATCATTCCTTGCCAACTCAAGACCCAGAATGCTTTGCACACCAGTTTCTTGTGGCACAGTAGGAGTTTCACTGAAGCGGTTAGTTCAGTGTCTCTCTCATGGGGGCATGGCCTCACGATTACAGATTTGAGCACAGCCATTTCCTGAAGCACGTGCCACGACGCCATTCTCCAGAAAAGAGTCTCCACCCACAACAAAAACAGTTTGGTGGATCAGAGGAATTAGGTGACAGGGAAAAAAAATATCAGGCTGTTATTATTGGAAGCTCAGTAGATCGCTTGATCTTCGTTCCAATACCAGGAAGCTGCCATATGAATGAGGCAGCACACAGAAAGCTCACGGTGAAGAACGCCTGCTCCTCTTCATCAAGAGCCGCCTGGAGCCAGTCATCTGCTTCACATGACCGGCCACGAGGCTGTGGTGTGACTTCTGGGGCGTCATGAGGAGGTCCTGGCGAGACTGCAGGGCATCCAGCAGCTTCCGCTACAATGTGCACCAACCCGCCTACAAACTCCAGCTTTGGCTGGTCCACATGTGGATAGAGCTCAAGTTCAGGAGCAATGATGGAGCAGCATCCTCCTTGGGGATGCTGCTGCTGTACTTCTCAACGTGTACCTTAAACCAAACAGCTCCTGGGTACAATACGTGTATGAATGGGTAAGTTGTAACCTTATACACCAAGCATAATATAGGGAACCTGCTAAGCAACTAAATATTACGCTGAAATAACAACATAACCTGAGAATCACGGGGATAGGACGTTCCAAGAGCCAAGAGCAGCATTGTGAGTCATGCACCGCTATACCGGGCTGAATTATTCACTCCTGTGTCAACTGTCAAAGCAAGATGGAAAACCGGACAGGTAGAGGGGGCGAGGCTTGTTTAGAAACCGCTCACCACAGGGCAAACACAAGAACAGAGGCGTCACCGTCACCTCGATACTGCTGGCGGGTAAACAGAGAGGACGCACACCCTGGCTTACGGTCATGGCGTCGGAGGGCCTTTTTAGGGTCATCGTCACAGCACAGCGCATGAAAGTCCTGGCTGATGTTACCGGACACCGCGAAAATCAGGACGGGAATCGACAGAGGGAAACGGGTCATGGAGACAGACCTAATTAGGTAGTCGAAGCCATAAGATGGGAGATGGTGCCAGATCGGCACAGCAACTGTATTTAGTGCGGTTCTTAGAGATATGTCCTTTTCTTTAGTGACAGACCGGGAAAGTCTGCTGGTCTCTAAAGCAAGCATCTGACCAGCTGTGTCTACAGAGGTCCTCACAACATTTGGTGCAATGACTTTGGCAGCCCCTCCCTCACTCTGGTCCTGCCCTCCGGGAACTATTCCAGATCTCCCAGAGCGGCCATGCCCACCCCAAGTAGCATTATCCTCCTATTCCCCTCCACACTCCTCTCCTCCATCCAGAGCCTCTCCTATTTTAGCTGCATTCAGAGCATAAATCTCCTAGAAAGGACAAGCATCACCCTCCCCAACCCCACGACCCCCTAGCCAGGCATAAGTCACAGAGAGCCTGCCCACTAGCCCAGAGACTGACAGATGGGCGTTTCCTCACGCTCCAGCCATTTCATGAGGCAAACGCTGCAATGCAGCAAGAGTAAGACTCCGTCGCCGACAGCGGCTTGGCTGGTTTTTGGTAACCGTGGCATACCAGCTTTGGCAACACCGCTCACTTCCACCCTCACCCACCATCGCTCGGGCTCAGCCAACCCCACCGATCATCAGCGGCGTGTCTGCGGAAGCGTGGGACAGGCTGACGCGCCGAGTGCAGACCCGAGTCGCCGCTGAGCTCTTCAATTATTCACACCTCTCTCTGCTGTCGGGCTGCATCAATTATTTGCGTGCAGCTCCGCGTGATCAGATCGCACATCCATCATGGCAATCAGCTGCCACGTCTGCCTCAGAACATGCGACTTCCGGGTGACCAAACCACAACTCATACGAGCACCAGGTTCAGGAAACTGACACAATAAATGGAGAAGAAGATTGATACATCTATCATCTTATTTAATAACACAACTACTTTCAGTTACAGACAGAGACAATAACAGCTCAAGATAATCAGTTATCTTGTAATTATCATTCTGAAGTAGGTCTTATAATCTTGCTCAGTGGTTCAACAGCGATTATGCTTCCAAGGCTAAGCTATGCAATTCAGACAACATGCAGTCAACTGAGCTCATCTCAATTGGCGTTATATGAAAAAGCAAAGACAGAATTCAGGCGTCAGCCTCACCACATATTCAACAAAACAAACTCCCCTTCTATGTTCTAGATCACCATGTCCTTCGAACTTTCCTAAAATGGCCGTCCCAGGGTCACTGCCACTTACTAACTAACTGGCCAGCAAAGCCAAACCCTTCACTTGGGAAGCCTGACAAGACAGGTATGCTACGTTCACACTACAAACTTGTCTTGTAATTGGGAGTCTTGAAGTCGTTGTGGTTTACGCACTACATGATTGATCAGTGACACACTGACGAGTCTGCTGGGCCTCTAAACTACGTTTTGTCACAAAATCACAGGTGTGAATGACCCCGGAAAAATCACAATTCTAGTGTCAAAATATTACAAATTGTTAAAACACTTTAATCAAATGAGGAAACAGTATCACGTACATTGGGTCTTTAGTGACCCGGCATATAAAATATACAGACACACAGGTTTGTAATTATATCTTTGTGGGGACTCTCCATTCATTTCTATGGGGAAAAACCCTAATCCCAACATTACGACCTTAACCCCTACCCAGCCATAACTATAAGTAACCAAATACAAGACTTTTGGTATTTTTAGTTTGATTGCATTTGCAGATCTTTGTGGGGACCAGAAAATGCTCCCCTTAAAATCAAAACAACAGGCTTTTATTATATTGTGGGGGACATTTGGTCCCAGAATGTAACATAAACATAACCCACATACACACACAAATATATATCTCCCTGAACATTAAGAACAGTTTCTATACAAACTGAACTTTTTATACCTTTTCCAATTCATCTGGTTTCCACTCACATAATTTCTTGCATTCTCATTGGCTGTAGCTCATTGCCAGTTGATTTGGAGTTGCTGTCAGGGATTAGCATAGTAGCATGCTAGATATCGGACAGGTGTCTGCAACACATTGGCGACTACGTTGGGTCGGGTCACGTTTTTGAAGAGATCACAAATAGCGATCGAGCACCAACCGGATAAGCAGCGATATTTTAATATAATTATGCCTCCTATCTAATCTCCAAAAACCATCAGTGAGTGGAAAATTGGGGCTAAAGTTGTGTAGTGTGAACTTAGCATTAACAGTCTTGCTTCATCTCCTATGAGGCCACACAGACCATCTTCAAATGAATCTTTTTCAAAGAGCTGAAGCCTACTGGAGCAACGATGACAGTTTAGTATAGCATTCACCACAGTGATAAAATAAGCCTCAACTGATGCTTCAGAAAGTGGTAGATCTATGTCAGATTTCCTAGACATACAAGCAGGTGTGCATGAATTAGACCTACATATGAAAGCCGCGATATCTTTGCCGAATCAAAACATGTGGCCTGTCTCCGTTATTTTAACAGTACCACCACAGCAGGTCAAGAACTTTCCAAACTAAAGAGCTCTTTGCACTAAATGAACCTTTGGTAAAACCTAACGATCGTAGAGCAATTCAATTACCCGGGCTAGGAGAGCAGGCTGATGTCATCCGTGACTGCTTGGGGGATGATGCGGCACTCAAAGGGGTTGCCATAAAACCGTCTTGGGCACCGGCCAAATCAATTCGGACATTTGAGTCCCAGGTGGCCGGAATGACCAAAATGCATCAAAATTCCAAGCTTCTGGTACCCTTCATCACCTCCAGGTGAGGATCCTTCTTACTGGAGCAGTCCAAGAGAATAAAATAAGAACTTTCCATTCAATTCTCAGACCTACTGCTTGCACAAGACACTAGTCTTGTAGCCATACTGTATTGCAAAAAATTATGTGCAATGTATTTTGCAATAGATGCCCCAAACATCTCTTACCTATCTTCTGTGCTGAAAACAGGCAATTACACACCAAAAGGAATACAGTAATAAATAATAAAGCTGTCATCTTAAAAGGCTTTTGGTTCTTTTCGGAAGAGTTGCCCCACAAAGGAGGAAAGAGGTGGGTTCAACAAAACAGGATGCTCTAAATGTTTTTTTTTTTTTTAAACTAAAATACCAGCCAGCTGCTTTCCTGTTGCAAAAACCGAACACTCAGTAGAGCAGAGGGTGGTGAGGAGACTGACGTGGCTAGAAGTGGCCGCATTAAATACCTAAACCAGAGAGGCCACAACAGCTTCACACTTCAGACTACAGTACCATGGCACCATGCTTTTGGTTCTTTAAAAAAGCAACTGTATATTACTTCTCTGTGTTGACTTTCCACTGACGTAAAAACTGGTACTGACAACTTGAGCTGGGGTATTTTGTAGGCTGCTGTATATTATAGGGCTTGACAATGAGTGATATTAATACCAACACTGCATGTTATGCACATGCAATTCTTACACTGCAAGGATCACAATAGTCAGCTGGGTTGAGAATAACCTTTTGCATACCTTTACACTTTATACAGATTATATTATTTTTACTTTGTAATAGGAAACAAAACTTAGCAAACATTGCAATTTTAATGACTGCCCCCCTTCAAGATTATGTAGCATATGTTTACAAAATCAGCTTAAAGCAAGACAATCATAATCATTTTCATTCTTACTGCACCTAGACAGGTTTATGAAAAATGTACTTTAAACTCCTTTTATGCCATATTAATACCCCAATATTTATTACAACAAAGTCACATTGTGATACTTAAATTTTGCAATATCATGCTGCCCTAATATATTATATAAAATACCCTTATTAATTCTTGGTATCCCCTCCTGATCTTGTTGCATCTGTTCTTCCGACCAGGTTGTACTCCACCAGAAACCAATGGAAAGAGAAAGTACCAAAACGGTACCTGGTGCAGTGGAAAAGCGCCATAAGAATGCTCACCCAAAGTGCAAACACGTATCGCCACTGTGGGCTAAAAATTGCAGGCTGGAGGGAGGCAGAATTTATCATTTAGCCAAGGGCCACTGTGTCACTCACACTAGAGGCAACAGCTTAAGGCACAGACTGACAGACTGAATGGGTGACAGGAAAGTTCAGAAAAAGGGCAATCTCAGGCACTGGCAGCATTTTCCAACACTGCCTCCCCAGACACCCACAAACGCTGTGGTCAACAACAAAAGAATCAGCGAATAAACCAGGGGAACACATGCCACATGAGGTCAGATAAGGAGTACTATCGTGGTGAGGGCTAGGGGCAGCAGTGGGCCCATAGGAGCTAGACAATATCAGGAATCCCTGCCAAAAAGGTCCCAGTACTGCTGGTATGACACTCCCAACAGCACGGCTGAGTTACCACGTGACCTTTGACGCTCCTTCAACAGATGCCTCCCTACATGCCTCTATAATGCAGGTATCTATCCTGCTGACTACTGACTGCCATTACTTGACTAACTAAATCCACAGCAAACACTGTTCGATATCAAAATTCCATAACAGGTTGATATCCATAGAACTGATGACAGGATTAGCTATATAAATAGGTCATAATGTTAAATCACCACTTTCTATGCCTCCTTGGAAGCACAGCAAACCTAAAAGGGTCATGCAACATTTTTATCGTAACATAACAGAACGACCAGTATCTTTTGTATTGAAGCAAAAGATTTTTAATTAGCGTCAACAAATCAGCTCAAGATATTACCCAGAATTCCTCTCCTCCAAACAAAAAAACAATCCAGTCATGCTTCTACTAGAGCACAGCACACAGAACACAGACATCATGCCCCCTTCAGCAAATCACCTGCAGCGTGAAATCCAACACGTTGCACGGTGCATCTTGGCACGAATGGACCAGCATTAACCAGTGTTTAGGGATCCCCGCTCACTGGGGAGGAGGAAGACGCTAGGCTAAGCTAGGTGCAAGCAGAGCCGGGGACGTGCTACACTGCAGACCGGCACTGGTGAATTATTCCTGAAAGCCCTGTTGGGAAAGGAGCTGCCACAGCACACTAAAGTCAACAATGGTGTCAGGGCAGAGGAGGGCAGCTATCCAAAGCCCAATTTCACCGACCTGTAAAGCATCGAGTCACCGGGTGGCAAAATGCTCAGACCTGAATAGGTGACATCAGGGTCCGACACTTAATGCGCGCCAACATTTAACAAGAACATATGCTTCCTCCCAACAAGAGGAACAAGGGGAAGAGTCAAGCTGGAGCAGGACTTGCAGAGTATCTCTGGAGAAGGGAGCAGTGAGCTGATTCCAGTGTTTCATCTCTAGGGACGGTGCAAATCCTGTAAGCTACTGAGCCCAACTAGAAACCTCAGCCATGCATGTCCCAGTAGACCTGCCAGGCCTAAATCCCTCATTGCTGCTGCTCCTCCTCCTACTACCACTAATGCCATAAAATTATGTAGAAAAAAAACCCTATAAAGTGATTAAGTCATTTTAACCAGTCCAATCATATTTTTTAAGCAGAAAAGCAGGAGTCTAATTCTTAAATTACTGGTTATTTCCCCTACTTAACATAATGGTACCAAAAACTGTATCTGTTCGATGGGACTTTATGCAGCCAAAACAGCAACTTAAAACCAGAAACACTCTTTCTTGTTACAGTAACATACTTCAAAGAGCACTGGTTTTACTTTGTCCGTTACTGGTGTTAAGAGAAAAATAGCCCCTGGGAATGCTTTAAAGCTGTCATTTTGGCTCTTTTTTTAATATTTTAAAAAAAAAACAGAAACATAAAGCATGACTCAGTTCCACTTCAAACACTTTTGATTAGTGTGATTAGGCCTGAGCAGAAGCAGATGGCTGAGAGGGGAAAAAAATAAAATGAAATAAAATTCCTGGTGGATTCTGGGTAAATTATGCCTTTTGGAATGCTGGCTTCGGCACAGCCAATGAAATGAGCCACTGCATCAAGTCATGCCAACTCAGCAGGCAGACTGCACTGTGAATGGTATGTATGGATATATTTAAGACATATATTTCCATTTGGCATTTGTGTATACCTTTGTGTATTTTGCATATATATATATATATATATATATATATATCTCCCAATGGCTTATATCTCCTCCTTGCAATATATATATAGATAGACCAAAATGAATGAACATTCACACACATTTTTGGACTGCAGAAGGAAGGGAGAGCCTTTTTCCCATATCTCACATGAGCAGATTTGACTTACACTTGGAGATGTTCTTTTGTTCTGCGAACCGGTTTTTCACACAGACTCAAAGCATGAGAGGGAATGCATCCGCCCAGCATAAACACAGGACACAGCGCACGCGTACACTGTTTGTTCCCCCTGGAGCGGAACGATCCACTCTGTGACCATCTTCAGCTTTATGCTTAGTCAGTTTTACTTCGCGGTTACCAGAGGAAAGGGCGCGCAAAAAAGGGTGGTTCTGTTAAACCAGCTCGTGCACAAAAACCTTGCAAAGTGGCTCATACTACCCATGCTAATCATATACAGGACCAAGGGTCTAAGTAATGATATTCTAGGCCTGTATTTGTTCGGGTGCGTAGTGAGAGTATTATACCTTTTAATCACACCGAACTAGAGGTTAAAAAACATGCATGCAATGCAATGCTTGTTAAAATCAGCTGTAAACAAAATATTAAATTTATCATATTGAAAACGTATACCACAGTTAAGGGGACACGTATTTAAAAATAAATTAACAGCATGGTGGCCTATCCGACTGAGAGCAGGTCACAGACATGCTGCGATTACCCTCTGCAAAGAGAACATTTTCCAGTTTTATAGCCAAGCATTTTCTGCATTCAGCAAAGTGACCCACTGCTTATTCCCAGATGACACACAGAAAAGAAAGACCTCCCCACACACAGTGTCCCATGCTTCTTAAGACCCGCTCAAACTCTGCATTTCAGATTATAATTCATCATAATACATAACCTTTACATCATACAGTAATCCCATTCTGTGAGATTACCCTCTAAAGGTAGCTGGAGAAAGCCTAACCTTCTCCCTTTCGGGAAGACATGCAACTAAACATTTATCAGTTATTCTATCTTTCACAGCCATGCAGCATTAATGTTACACAAAGATGCGAACCAATCAGGGAGACACGGGAATGCAGGGTGAACCTCACTTGACCCTTGGGGACCAGAAAACAAACGTCACAAGTGCATCCAAAATCCCTCACACCTGAAGATCAGGATACAGCTCCCAAACCCAAAGACGTTTGCCAGTGCCAGGATAATATGCTATTGTTGTATAAAAGTTACATAAAAAGTCCATCAAAACTATTAACAGAGCTAGACAAGTTAAAAATGAATCAGACAGCACGATTTAGCCCATTTTTCTCAAAATTAAAGATGTGAGCATCTTAATCTGGTTTGGGAGTGAGGAAGGAGTGTAACCATGTGTACAAAGGGTGGATTCTGTCAACGTGTCATTCAGTAACCTTGTAATGTGCATTAAAATGACCACAAAATAAGAGTATGACCATAAGATGGTATTCATGGTGCATAAAGTGTGATAGAATATTAATTTCATTACAGTCAGGTACGCGCAAACAGCTGCAGAAAATTAATCCCTGCACATGGAATCTGAATTTACACAGGGCTTTCTTCTCTGCATTGCTACTTTCACAGTGAAATGAAAAATACTGCAAAATGATATTAATAATGACGATTTGGGGTTTGATTGCATGTTGAGGGATGGATAAGGTTAAGGGAGAGAGAGTGGTTCATTCCGCATCATTCAATAGGAACTGGTTCGGTGCTGTTCAGAACGGCTCGGGTAACAGCTACCTGTAGGTCAGCTCCGTGCGTCCTGCAGTCCGCGTATCTCTCCCAGGCCCGGGAGAGATCGTCGAGCTGCCTGGCAGACATGGCGCTACAGGGCTCGGGCTCCGCCGAGGGATGCGCGATAGAGCGCCCCTCATCGACGGAAGCGAGTTAAGGCAGCCCAAGTGGTCCAACAGCCGAGCCCGGCTGTGACGCAAAATACTTCATAATTTTCCTTTCAACTTTTAAATGTTTTTTTTTTAATCCACTTCTGACAACTGGGCGGTTTTTGCTTGTAGTATTCCTAAAACAGAAATCGCATAGGATGTCGGATTAGTTACTCAGACGGTTAATACTTATACATCTCACTCAATATTTCCATACAGTAACGCGGGATACTAACCACACACACTGACACAAATGTCCGCTTAGTGGAATGTAATAAATTACTCGTGTGCTATCGGTTAACAAGCAATAGTTGCATTTTGATATTCGTAATAATTAGCAATACAGCGCTAATGACAGCCCATTTTCCAAACGGCAGCGCAGAATGAGCTAACGGACTAGCAATCAGGCGTAAAACAAATAACGAGAAAATGTTTTATTAGTATTATTATTTAGATGAGGTACAAACCTAGGTGCGTATTTACGACACCGCTGTCATTAGCTAATTTCATCACCCATCCGCGGCTTCCAGGATTGCTGAAGCTTTGAAGCAGCCGCACTCTGCATTACAGTTAGCCTACCGGCTAGCTAACTACCAGTACCTCAGTAGACAAACGGCAGAGCTCCCCCTCTGCAAAGTTATTCGTTATTCGCCCCATTTCATTAATTCTGAGACTCGCTACCCCGTTATTCTGCAATACGTTTTGCTAAATTAGTGTTAAGCCCGGGAGGACTTGCAGCAGGAGGAAGCCCGTCCCGAAACGTACCCAGCTCTCAGCCCGGTCCCATTGGCAGCGCGAGCCGCCGGATTTTGAGGGAATAACACAGAAAACGCACAAAACTACAGGAAATAACGCCCACAAGCTGCAGAAACTGAATCAATTGGCCGAAAAGGGACCGAACCCCAATCACTCAAAGCGATCGACCCTAAAGACGCTCCGCTTTCCGTGGGCAGCAGTATGACGTCAAACAGGTTCCAGTCTTCTGGGAGGAGCTCGCCGCATAAAATGCGTGGAATAGGCAGATAGAGGCGCTTTCACATTGCTAGGAGAAAACAGCCCTCATATAAACTGCATAGCACGCAAGGCATTGTGAGCCTAGCTGCATCCACAGTCACTGGTGACTTGGGACTTAGTACCTTTTTCAGTCAAGGTGCAAAATATTCTCCTGGAACTGGTCACGCAATACAGTGGTATGTACTGCTGCTTCCATCAGGCATCAAACGTACGTGTAAATATTCATGGAACACAAGGAACTTGGAATCTGCACTTAGATCATTACTCTAACCATTAAATTCCAAGATAACCCAACGCTTTAAAAAATCCTATAACATTTAATGAGCCATGGCTATCTGACGCTAGACTTACTTAGGTTTTTTTCTCTACGAATGACAAATTTATTTATACTTTCACCTTATAAAGATCAACTTGTACTACCCAATGTAGCAGAAAGTGACTCGACGTTTTCTGTCTGCCCTCATGACAGAAGGGCTGTTAGATGGACCAGAGCCAGTTAACTGGCTATAGCGGCTTGTCGGAGGATGAACCAGTTACGCAGGCATCACTTTCGCCTCTTTTATACAGTATTTCACCGATGCTTTTGTCAGTGTCTGCCCCAAGATCAGTTGACTAGGTTCGCAGGAGCCCATTTCCAGATCCAAATAGCTAATTTGGTAGAATTCACCCGTGGTGATGTTTCAGGTGAGTGTCAGGTGCTAAACGTCCGCATGATTTCAGTCACTGCCGGCGTCAGAACAAATCT